>JAHIAM010001575.1:0-28262 GCA_021605205.1 Aegilops longissima
TTTTGGAGCTAATTAAGCTTATTATGTAATTTTGAGCTAGCTAAGCATATTAAGTCATTTTGGAGGAAAAATGCTAAGTATAGGTCATTTAGAGCTAGCCTAGGTTGAATAGGTCATTTTGAGCTAGCTAAGCATATAAGTCATTTAGGACCTAAAATATGTCATTTCTTAAGCATATTATATCATTTTAGACCTATCCTAGGTTAAATATGTCATTTTGGAGCTAATTAATCTTATTATGTCATTTTGAGCTAGCTAAGCATATTGAGTCATTTGGAGGAAAAATGCTAAGTATATGATTATATAAGCTAGTATCCATATGGCAGAAGAACCGGGCCGACATGACTAGTCATTAGAACCAAAGGTAGCACATACGTGCAGGGACGAGGCATACATGACCCGGCAATGCGTGTCGGTCATCAGCGGTGCAACCAAGTCATAGCAAGCTACAAGGACTTGGTGATACACGCGTGACATTTTCCGTAAGGACGAGAACCTGACGAGCAAAAAGAAGGACCACATTGAATCCATGTGTTAAGACCGATAGCGAACTACCATGGCTCGATGGAAGCTCTAGGAGGCATTTCCTGTATGGAAGGCTACCAAAAGGCACCGCGACTACGTGTGAATCCCACACATACAATGCATTTCAAACACACACATTATACACGATATGTCTAGATATATACAACATGGCATCACAACAAAACTCTATTAAGCAAAACACTTGGGACACTTATCGTCATCACGGAGGTGTGTGGTGTAGGACGGTGGCGCTAGTGGCGGCCAGGAGAAGGATCGGTCGATGCTTGTGGGAATTCGTTGCACCAAGATTATTTCAATGTATCGTTAGTATGATGCAACTCAAATGTGAAGACTAGTAACTAATGACCGTTCAAATGGAACTCACCGTGCCCGCGAACAATGGCCCAGCATCGGCGGAGGTGCAGCGTTCTTCTCGCACATGGACTGCACATTTGGTTTTGCCAGTCAGTCATATTGTTACTCTTGAAAGAACATTGCGTGCATGATTTAGCTAATATGCGAGAAGAAACTTACCACGAAGAGCTTCGCATTACATGGCCAGTTAGCCAATCGTTCCGGTTCCTCTCCTCCTTCAACAGCCTAGCCGTCCTCTCCTCATTCTCCCTGTCCCTCTCCGTCACTTTGCGGTCCTCTCCGCCGCTGCGGTCCCTCTCCTCAAAAGCAGCACAGGTCTTCACTCTCTACGCCTCAATAGCAGCCTGCAATGCCACTCGTTTGTAATCATCGTGACCGCAAAACACAATGTAATGGAGGAAAGGCTACGAGTCCGTATAATTAACAAACCTGGAATTCAATTTCCAGTAATTAAATAGCGGTATCTCGGGATCGAAGCTGATGCAGCGCTTCTTGATCTGCGGGAGAGTGCTACTACAACGTGTCAGTCCATTACCAATGCCTAACGAGCCATGGGACCTCCATACAAGATATCATCACCAGCTCTTGGATCAAGAGGCGGCTCGGGTTAAAGTCCGGCCCTTTCCTCGCCTTCCCACCTTAACGTACTGCACCATCTTGTGGTGGGAGGCCTCGTTCTTTGAAGTTCTTTGCATTTTGAGAGTCGGACTCGAGGAGAATGCCTTGGCCTTCTTATGCGGTGCAATATTGGACATGCCATAGAGGTCGAACAGCTACAGCACTTTGGAGCCTTGTTGTGTTTTGACTAAAGAGAGGAGCAGTATTAGTTAAGGACTCAAGCTAGCACAAAGAATGAATTTGCATGAATCATGAGCAAACCACACATACCAGTTTTCCCGTACCCATGTAGGCGCTGCCTAGATGGTGTGCACACTTTCATTTTTAAACGCTTCTCCTTTGCTATGTTGTGGGCGTGGCGCCATTGGGGTGAGCACCACTCATCCACCAACACCTCCCAGCAGTCCATCTTGTCCGCACACCATCTCGGAGGCACCTAATGATAGAGGCAAAGGTGTCCCGTCTTTCGATGAGATGTGGTTTCGCTTTGGAGGAAATCGACTTTGTGATCCGACTCTGAGCGTGCTGAGGGCGTAAGCCCCTAGCAATCGCTAAACCAACTCCGAGAGGTTATTGACCACGCGAACACGATCAACGACCACGGTCCTGCATTTCCTGCGAGCAAACGAAGAACAAGCAAGCTGAGATTGCAATCTGGATATTGCGAATATAAGATGAAAGCTTTATTGATCAAGGTGGGGTTAAGCTTTACAATTCTGCATTACATCTTTAAAATCAGCATCATGCACATATTGATCTTTGATGGTCTCCAAACCAAATATTTTGAAGTCAAGTTGTGAAAGCATAGTATAGCTGACGAGACAAAGCATCGGCAATAACATTTTCTTTACCCTTCTTGTGTTTAATGACATAAGGAAAGTCTCAATGAATTCAACCCATTTAGCATGTCTACGATTCAGTTTAGCTTGACTTTTAATATGTTTCAAAGATTCATGATCGGAATGTATAACAAATTCTTTGGGCCATAAATAATGTTGCCATGTCTCTAAAGTCGAACAAGAGCATATAATTCTTTGTCATAAGTAGAATAGTTCAGACTAGGTCCTCAATTTTTGAGGAAAAGTATGCAACAGGTTTGCCATCTTGTAATAACACACCCTAATCCAATTCCACTAGCATCACATTCAAGCTCAAAAGTCTTATTAAAGTCGGGAAGTTGGAGTAAAGGAGCATGTGTCAACTTATCTTTCAATACCGTGAAGGCTTCTTCACATGCGGTACCCCAAACAAAAGGCACATCCTTCTTTGTAAGCTCATTGAGAGGTGCAGCAATGGTGCTAAAGTCTCTCTACAGCGCCTATAGAAACCAGCGAGTCCAAGAAAACTCCTCACTTGTGTGACCGTTTTTGGGCTGCGGCCAACTCTCAATAGCTTCAATCTTGGCTTTATCAACTTCAATTCACTGTGGAGTAACAACATAGCCAAGAAAAGATACTCGAATTGATTGCAAAGGTGCACTTCCCAAGGTTACCAAACAAGCGTGCATCACGTAGAGCATTAAAAACAACGCGTAAATGTTCAAATGTTCTTCAAAGATTTGCTATAAATCAGTATATCATCAAAGTAAACTACCAAATCGTCAATGAAAGCACGTAAAACTTAGTTCATTAATCTCATGAAAGTACTAGGTGCATTAGTTAACCCAAAAGGCATGACTAACCACTCATATAATCCAAACTTAGTTTTAAATGCTGTTTTCCATTCATCTCCCAATTTCATCTGAATTTGATGGTATCCACTCGCATAAATCAACTTTGGAGAATATTGTAGAGGCCACTCAATTCATCAAGCATATCATCTAGCCTAGGAATAGGATGGCGATAACGAATAGTAATATTATTAATGCCTCTACAATCAACACACATCACTGTGACGTACCATCCTTTTTAGGCACTAGTATAATAGGAACAGCACAAGGACTAAGAGATTGGCGTATATAACCTTTGTCGAGCAGCTCACTGTGCTTGGCCATAATCTCCTTCGTCTCCTCTGGATTGATGCGGTATGGTGCGGCGGTTGGGTAGCGATGCGGGAATTAAGTCAATTTGATGCTCAATCCCTCGAATAGGTGGTAATCCGGTGCACGTCTTGTGGGAAGGCGTCAGCGAACTCCTGCAAAATGTTAGTGACAGCGAGGGGCAAAGAAGGAAAACACGTCCTCGAATGAAAATAATGCCTCTTTGCACAAAAGCATAGCATACAGATTTGCTAGAATCTAGCTCATCAATATCAGTTTTGGTGGCAAATAAACATGCACTTTTCAGTTTAATTTCAGAAGCAACATTAGATGGTTTATTATTAGGCTTCATTTGTTGCTCAAATTCTTTTGCCACAATCTGATTTTCACTCTTATTTTCTCTGTTTTTGCTTTATTAGCTCTATTAATATCATCTTTCAAAATGGAATCAGGAGTCATAGGAAGCAAAGTAATATTTTTATCCTTGTGAACAAGAGTATACTGATTGTTTCTACCATGGTGTCTGAAATTTTATCAAATTGCCATGGTCTACCAAGTAATAAAGAACATGCTTGCATAGGTACCACATCACAATCAACATAATCAGCATATGTAGAGATACTAAAATGCACGAGAGCAGTCGTGTTACCTTAACCTTGCGCTGTTGTTGAACCATTGGATGTAGTAAGGATGTGGATGTGGTCTTGTGGTGAGAAAGCTTCTCCACCATATCCATGCTAACCAAGTTGTTTGCAGCTCCCTCCATCTATGATGGCGAATAGAGCGTTCCTTCACAACTCCTTTGTATGGAACAAGTTATGCCTCTGATTTTGCTCAGCTTGTGTAACCTGCACACTCAAAACACGTTGAGCAACTAAACATTCATACATGTCGGCATCTTGGCAGCCATGTATTGCGTCTCGAGGGATCAGAATCATCTCCACCATGTTCTTCATGTGTAATAAGAGCCAAAGTCTCTTCATCATAGTCACTAGCAGATTCATACCCACCATCCTCGGTGCAATCATCTGCAGCTGAGATTGGCATTCTCTATAAAATGTCCTCTTCCTTACAACGACGACAAATAATATCACTTGTGTGCCTGATGGCGCCATGGAAGAAGAAGAGCTACGTGTAGGCCCAGCAGGTGTACTCTTGGCAGATAGTGGTGGTTGTGCACCTTTCTTGTATCACGGTTGGAGGTGGCAGCCGGCGGAGGTGCGGTGTAGTAGAGCGTGTGGAAGTAGATGATGCGTGGTGTCCATGATGAAGGTCGACTGCGAGAAAAGTTAGTCGCGCCAAGGCACATCGATCCTGCACTTCACGTTCAGCTTTACAAGCAAGATGGAATAAGCAGTGATATTATTATAATCCTTGTAGTCTAGAATGGTCTGAATCTCTCTATTTAATCCACCGAAAAGCGTGCAAGCATAGCTTCATTCTCCTCAACAATACCACATCTAATCAAGCCGGTTTGTAATTCCTGATAATATTCTTCTACGAATTTTTCCTTGTCTTAAGCGCTGCAATTTTTGAAGTAATTCACGCGATAATATAGTGGAACCTTGAGTGCGCATAGCAGTTTTCAAAGCAGCCCAAGTAGCTGGAGCAGGATATAATCTACAATGTTCAGGACCACCAAACACATGCAAAGCTAGTGAAAGCACAAGCGGCAGCAAGAACACGTCTCTCCTCGGGATATTGTAAACATGTAAATGGTTGTTGGTTTCTAATTCCCAAGTAAGATATATATCAGGAACATATCTACCCTCAAATGGTGGAATATTCAATTTCAGTTTAGGGAGATGGTCATGATCTCGTACTGAAGGGGAGCGAACATTGCCATTATTTGCATGTGGGCGACCTGGTGGTTGTGGTCTTTGGTGGTTGCCGTGGTTACGATGTTGATCAACTTCATCCTCGTAAGCTCTCACATAATCATCCTCCCCCTTGCATGGCAGGAGCCCTGGTAGTATCGGCAGACACCGGCAGCTTGGCGGTGAAGAGGGACACGGGAAGCTCGGCGGAGGGCTGTTTCAGCGATGTGGAGGTAGTCCATGTTGTTGTAGTAGAGGTGCGTTAGGTGCAGCCGGTGGTGGTGGTGGTAGGCATTGCGAGCAATTCATTAAACTTGTTATCGAGCTTTGTTTGACGCCTTCTCAATGCCATCTATCTTCTCCATGGCCTCTTCAAATCTATTTAGCACACCGTCCACCTGCCCTCATGATTTGTTGAAACTTATCATGTAGCGCTTTGTTTGTCATGTTCTCCCGGTCAGTCTAAATCGACTTGTGATCCTGCCATGGTTAGCAACAATAGAAACACACAAGAATATGATTGACGGACTACTAGGAAGTGGTGGTGGTGGTGTGGTGGGACGATCACAAATCCGTCAAGCAAATCTCAAATTCTTACAGTTCTTACCCAGCGGCGGCGGTGATCGGCAACCGATGTAGTCAAAACTCTCAAAGCTTGGATAGAAGCGA
This sequence comes from Aegilops longissima, assembly GCA_021605205.1. Classification (NCBI taxonomy): domain Eukaryota; kingdom Viridiplantae; phylum Streptophyta; class Magnoliopsida; order Poales; family Poaceae; genus Aegilops; species Aegilops longissima. The sequence goes on from JAHIAM010001575.1 coordinate 5,983, forward strand.
TTACGGGGAGAGTCAAGCGCACAATGTAGATGTATGTGGAGCTGGGAAGGCTTATAATATGGTAGCAAAAGGGTCAGCAATAATCAATTCAGAGATGCAAAGTTGAATAAGCGCTCACGGCCCAGTCTTGTGCTGGTCCTAGGCTGAACCGTGCTAGAGGCGAGCCTAGAACACTAACAAAATCACGGCGCTGCGAAACAACGGAAAAGCACACTGGAATATATTTTTTCGCTCTTTTTTTTGCGCTTCTTTTTTTCGCTGCTCTTTTTTTGCGAAAAATCACTATAATGGCGAGTGTCTCAAAACTCTTCCCGAGTCAAGCTGAGCGGGATGGGCCGAAATTTTTCGACCAATTTTTTTTTTTTGCCGGACCCAAAAACTGGAAACGGGTCAAAAAAACTTTCTATAATGGCATTGTCTCAATAACGGCAAAACACCTAAAATAGGACAGCCAGAAAATTTTTTTCGACAAGTGCGTTTTCGGAAAATTTTGGGCCTAACAGGTGGTTTCGGACTCTTTTTTCGAAACCTACGGCGGCAGAAACACGAATCGGAAACTAGATGGATCTTGAAAACAAACCTAATATGAAAAGAACTTCGGATTGGTGGTGGATATATGGTGGTGGTATATGGCAGCGGTGGTGGTATATGGTAGCGGTGGTGGTATATGGATCACAGTTGAGGCGGTGGCGGATAAGCAATGGTGGTAGATGGGCGATGATGATGGTCTGCGGCGTGGCGTGACAACATATGACCAGAACTTCGAAACTCTAAAGACTAGACTCTAAGACCAGCAACTAGACACGACGATGCAACATAAATTCAACAAAGCAAAACCCTAAAAAGATTATGCAAAGGCTCAGATTGGTTGGATATGATGAACTAACCCTAATTTTTTGTGGCTTTTCGTGGACTATAGGTATGAAGAACAGACTCGATCTAAACTACGGAAAAGCTGTAAAATCTCACGAGCAACCTGGAAATCTGATACCACTTGATAGAGGCAAAGGTGTCCGTCTTCGATGAGATGTGGTTTTTAACTTTGGAGAAATCGACTTTGGCGATCCGACTACTGAGCGTCTTGAGGGCGCGCCTATGTAATCGCTAAACCAACTCGAGAGGTTATTGACCCGCGGAGCCACGATCAACGACCATGAGGTCATTTCCTGCGAGCAAGCGAAGAACAAGCAAGAAACTGAGATTGCAATCTGGATATTGCGAATATAAGATGAAAGCTTTATTGATCAAGGTGGGGTTACTGGCGGCCTTTGTGCATTAGTTGAACACAAGCGAAATCTGCGAAGTTGCAGCTATGGCGAACTTTTAATCTAAACAAAACCCAAGGTCTAAGCGGTGCCCTAAGGGCTGTATATATGGAGGAAGAGGGGAATTTCGTGGCCCTTGGTGGAGGGTCAAAATCAACCCTAACTCTTGTTCCCCACATACTGGACTCTAAAACAGCCTATACTTAAGTATTTCGAAATTACATGGGCTGGCCCACTAATAAGGTGTTGACACCTAGAATAGCCTCAGGACGACATTTATAAGTAGCATCTTGTATATTTCGTCCAGGGTTCATGCACCCATTATGGTGGCTTCAAAGTCCTGAAATCATCACTTGTAACTCCGTTCTTGTTCCCCTTAGCATGGCATTATCTCCATGCTTGTTCTTGCTCCGTGTCCATCCTTCTCCAAGCTAGGGCCTTCATTTATAAGCAAAACAAATGTATCCAATTTAGGCAGCATCATATTCTCATGAACATTAGAATCATTACCAAGAAAGCGAAAGTACACGATAATTTAATTGGCGTGCATGAGCTCTAGTAATTGGTCCGAGTATATGTAGCGATAGGGGCTGTGGGTGTAACAATGGTATTGATGTCCTCATCACCTAAGTTAAGCAAAGAGAAATTTGGCGCTTCGCCTCTGAATCAAATCAAGGAAACTAAGTACAAGGCCTTAAGAATAGGTAATTACCTTCATGTACTTCTCCTTACTCGAGATACTTGTTAGGCACTTCTCTTTTCTCCTCCTAATACCCGATCTGTGATAAGTAGTCTCGAACAGCCTGCGTCAGAGCCTCGTCTTGAAAGTTTCCAAGTAGGCGCTTTGCACTCGGCGTCGATAACCCGAACCACGGCCTCCTCACGTCCCTCGGCACACACTGTAGAAGGTCTGCAATCAAACAAGAAAACACGGATTAGAAGGTGCGCAATCAAACAAGAAAACACATGTAGAAGGTATGCAATCAAAGAAGAAAACACAACGTAAATGGCAAAGGAGAAATTACCCAAAGCGTGGCGATCACAATGTACGGCCACCGTGTCACCTAAACATCGCCGACCCTATGCTCCGGCGAGGCGAGGCAGCCAAATAGTGCTCCCGGGTCATTCCTAGCTCTGGAACCCGGCCCTCACGGACAGCGTGACCCACCCAGGAAGCTTGGCGACAAATCACACCAAGGGCAGTGTTGGGCTGCGGACACCATCTTCGTGTGTCCAAGAACTGCGATGTGACAAGGCCAAGCGCATTAGATATTGAGAAAAGCGTCAAGGCAAAAGGTTAAAAAGAGTAAATCCACTTACTTCTCCCGTTAGGCGCAATCAACCACCTCAGGTGGGAAGTGCCCGGGGTGGGCGGAGCTTTCTGACCACCTTTGGTAGAATTTAAGCCCTCAACCTCACCCTCGCTATAGCTTCTCGGGACTATAGTCTCCACCCTGAACACAACCATGCACTCGACTCCGTCCAGTCCTCCCATGGGCTCGGCTCCGACTCAACGTGACCCGTCGAGCTCCGAGTCTCGTGGGCGAACTTCGGCAGCCGAGGCTCGGTGACCCGAGGCTCGTCGTCGGCCAGGCTCGTCGGCCATAAGCGCGTCTGCCATGAACAGGTCCACCTCGGATGGCTCGATCTCGAGGCAGGCAGCAGCCAGTGGTGGTGTCTCAGGTGGGGGTGGCGGCGAGAAGCGTGCAACCTTCCTACCTCTCCAGGCGCCCGTCCACCTCTATGACCTTCTCCTTCTTCTTACCCCTCGACCTCTCCCGGCCGAAGAAGAAGCGGCGATCCTTGGACTCTCAAACTGAGATCTAGCGCTCTCCGGAGGCTATGGGGGAATGGAACTACCCCTCCCACCACCTGCAGAGGTAGGAGCCCGGGCGCTCTCGACCCAGCGCCCACCATCATCACACACAGGAATGACAAGAGTAAGCAAATTAGTACAACATAAAAAAATGAATACGACATGAATAATAATATGTATATAAATTCATTTTAGAGGAATAAATGCTAAGTATAGCTCATTTTAGAGCTATCCTAGAGTTAAAAGTCATTTTGAGCTAATTAAGGTTGTTATGTCATTTTTGAGCTAGCTAAACATACAAATTCATTTTGGAGGAATAAATGCTAAGTATAGCTCATTTTAGAACTAGATAGGTTAAAACTTGAACTAATTAATAATATATATGTATATAATAATAATGGAATACGACATGAACTATAATATTAATCTTCATCGTCATCATTAATAAATGCATCATCATAAATGCATATATGCTTGGGGTCAATAAATGCATCATCCTCATCACTACTCGGTAATAGCGTGCTCATCATCATCATCATCAATAAATTCATCAACATCTGGAAGGCCTCCTGCATGTGTCGGTCAAACATTGACGAGGTCATCATGTGATAACCTCTTCTTGTTCGGCTCTTCTTGTTCTGCTCGGGCTCGGATTCCTGCAGCTGTCTACTTGAATGTTATGAGGTGGCCCGGTTCTTGAAGCGTTTTTGGAAGGCGTGTTTCTTGGAACAATTCTCCTTCATATGTGTATGCGGATTAACGTGAGGTTCATAATCCTCTTCATTGGGGAGGTGGTCTAACTGCGTGGCGGCACTTCATAGCGACATCCCAACCTTGAGATTTGGATCAATTTGGCAGGCCCGCGATAGATAGAAAACTTGGGTTTACTGTTGAGCGTAATATAGACATCGGGAACATCAAATGGGTGGTTTGTTTGATTTGACTAGCCCTAGATGTTCATGAGTCCTTCTAGTCTCTTTAATTTGGAACCAATGACATTTGAAGACTTCTGACGTTTGGTGGGTTTGCACCATAGAATAGAAGTCCATAAGTTGCTTCAACTCTTCCATAATACTCGGTATCTCCTTCGCCGATAGCGAGACACAACAATTTGTAGACTTTCGATTGACCATAGATAGCTCTTTGCCATAGAATGCAAGCGATACCCGTTGATGTCGTATTTGTCAAATGAATGGACCTTATAGTCAAAACCATTAGTGACTTGTCTCAATTAGCGTCCATAGACTCGAACTAGCCTACAAGTTTATCTGAAAGGAATGTTGCATTAGCGAGAAATTAGAAGAAGAAATGAAATGGTCTAATGGAAATTACCGTTTATTTGAACCAAGAGATGAAACCAGGATAGCCGCCTCCATGCATTGCGAGCTCATACTCTTCAACGGAATCCTTTTGGATAACGCTCCATCGAGAATTTGGCGGCGTATCATTGTATCAAATATCCAGGAATAAGAAGCAGTTCAAATGAAGTAGAGGTTGCGAAACAATGTCGAGAACTTACTCGATGTGCGAGACGAACTTCTATTAGATTGTTCAAGATATACAGCGTAATGGTCCGCCATTAGTGGTTATCCAACAATAAGGAGTATAAGCACCGGCTGGTGCGAGCTTCCCTTTGAATAGACTAAGGTTGGATCCACCCTTTTAGGGTCGCCAACATTGTCGAGGCTTGGATTATGCAAATAGCGATTTTTGGCTTTGTAGTGTCTGCATCACGAAGTTTGCCGCCTCCTCGATAATGAATGCCTCGACCATCGATACTTCAATTAAGCGTTTATTTTTACATTTTGCTAAAGCTTCTTACGCATCCTCTCGATTCGCGTACTTTCGCGATTCTGCAGGCCCCCAATGCGTGCCTCGGTGGAGATGCAAAATCAAATGCTGCATTGGATTAAAGAAGCGGTGGAAAGATCTTCTCAACTTGCGAGATCAACTCCGGCGCCAACTCTTCCATTTCTTCTAGCAAGCTAGGCGATAATTCTTTCCCACATAGAACACGGAAGAAATAGCTCAGCTCTGCGATACTAGCCATTCATCCTCGGGGATAAAGCCCACGCCACATCACGGCATTACCCGCTCAAGCCATATGTGCCAATCATGACTCTTGAGACCAAATATTTTCAATTTGTCAAGGCTCGCTCCCTCTTTAGATTCGATGCATACCCATGAGAACATCAACTCCTTTTTCACCACAGGAGTATTTCCCTCATAACCGGCCTTCCAAAGATTGAACCATGCCTTTGGCCGCCCGATTCTTCTTCACGATGGTTATCACTTTTCGAAGAGGGCACGAGGTTGTTTCGTCCATTTGCCGTCACGGCTCTGATAAACCCCTTGGTTTTGTCATCCATTCAGGGTCATGTCTTTACGACTAGGGTGACGGTGTACATCCATACGATCACTCATCTTGCCTAGCTCTTTGGACACACAAAATACATACATAACTCGCAAACCATATTCATCAGTTAATAGAGTTTCTCGGTTTTATTACGTCCATGCAACCTAAGCGCTAATAGGTAAAGATAGGTCCTAATCCCACCCAGTATGTGTAGATTGGTTCGTTTTCCCATGCTCTTCTCCGGATCCGACACAAAATTTATAGCACCTCCCGCTGTTCTCACGATACGTCTCGGCAATAGCGAGAGGATGTGTGCCGGAGAACAACGAGAGAAACAGCGGCGAAATTCTGCATCGAATCGGGAGGCGAGCATATGGGAAAAGCAGACTAATCTACACATCTCGAGCTATCCATGGATAACGTTGGACAATTGAAAAATTACGGTTATAAATATGCAAATGAATGCATATTTATAGATGTAACCACTTCGAGCAGGAGGCACTTATAGTAGTCACGCATATCACGATGATTGAATACACCTATAGCTAGCAAGTTTCGCGCCCGCGAAGGCGGAGCAGAGCAAATGAAGGGGAGGAGGAGATGTCATTTGTGCTCACCCGACGACAGAGGCGGGTCGAATCGAGCAGCAGGGAGGTCGTTGAACACAGAACCCTCACAGCGATGAAACAACTACACATTTAAATCCACCCGATCAACACAAATATATATGATGTTTTCATAACAAAATTGGAAAATATATGACCTAACTCATAATTCACAAATAAATAGGGAGTGCCTATTTAGTACTTGATTATTTTCAATTGGTATCATTCATTTCACGACAAATAAATAGAGACACTTCTATGTCCAAAAAAAACCATCCGTGAAACACCAGCCAAACACCTAGAGTAGTTTTGGTAAGCTGAGAAAAACCATGGTTTAAAGAAATTGTAGTATTCATTGTGTACACATATGAATATAGTGGTTTTCAATTACCATGGTTCTCTAGAAACTTTGTTGCCAAACTAAGCCTTAGGCCCGTTTGTTAGCTTAGTATTTTTAAAGTATTGCGAGAATCTGCAGGTTTTCAGAATACTTGAGGTGCCGGAGATGCACATCGAGAGACAAGGCACAAGATTGTGCATGGAGTTGTTTTTCTAGCGTGCTTAGTTTTTTAAAAAGAGGTCAGGGGTTCTTTTTCTAAAGCAGAGAAAAAAGCAGCAGGTGCGTTTGGGAGCAAAAATATTTTGCTGTTTTTAGGAATCTTGTGGTTTTGAGAAAAACTTTGGTATTAAATACTTTCAAGTGTTTGGCTCAAAAATTACTGTACTTTAATATACTATGGTATCTCCCATGCTGTAGTTTTTCTGCAGTATTTTAAAGAGGTCGACCACTTTTTAAAAACTGAACCAAGCGAAATCGTTAGGGAGAGCACTCGGTCTGATTGGCGTCATCATCTAAGTACAGATCGGAAAATACAGCGCCACCTCGGCGATTGCTCTATCCGTTACTCCTATATTTTAAATGAATTTTTTTTGGGACATATTTTAAATGAATTCACTGGTTGCCTATTGATTTCTGCATGTCTCGAACAAAGCTAGTTTGCCAAATAGATTGGGACTTAGAGCACACTTTACACGAGGCTGACCTCATGCATGGCGGCATGCCCATGTAGCTGCAGGTGATTAATTAAAAAGGTGATTAATCTGGTTGTACACTAGCACACATTGATAAATCAGGTGGTATTGCTTTTTAGGTGTTGCTAAGTTAGCACATGCTGTTGGCCATGTAGTTATCGATAGAACTGCAACAAATAATGCCATAAGCGCTTGATGGACTTGACAAAACTGGGAAAAACTATGGTTTTGAAAACCCGAGTATTTGTTGCCCACTCATAAGAATACCGTGGTTTGAGAATACTTGGTTTTCAAAACTGTGCTGCCAAAGCTGAACACGCTAATGAGCTGTTTTCAAAATATTATGACAAAAGCAGGGGCACACCACATGCCCGGTTGCTAATGCCATGGTCGCGCATAGTGATGGCTACAAAGCTAACTCGAACACTGCTTTGGCTGAGCTGCGTGAGCCCTGTCTTTGAAGCCACACCGGCCTTGCTTCTGTCCATGCGCTCCTCCCGAGCGTCGCCCCATGCCTCGGTAGCGCCACATTAGCATGTTGTCGGTCAAGCGCAGCCAAGCGAGTGGCGCCCACACTTCCGTGCCGCACGCTGATGCATAGCTTGCCGCCGGGTCTATTTAAGCATGGCCTTCAGTTTGCAACCAGTTGGTCAGCTAAGATCGTGCATGTCTTGTGACTGCTATAAACGACTAGCTAGCTAATTTAGCGTCCTAAAATGCACCGGCCGAACTGCGAGAGTATTCCCAATACTACAAAATAGTTTGATATGTCAAAGCTGTGGTTTCTAGAACCTATAGATAAAAAGAGGCGCAGTTTTCAATACTACAGTTTATACAATATTTTCTTGTCAAACATACCTGAATCTCGATGGCGCGCCGTGCCGAGGCAGGCCATGGGAAGAAGCGGCGCCCGTGGCTTGGCTCGGTGGAGGCGGGCATGAGGCATGCAGTGATGTGGCAGGAGGCAGTGGCTGGGGAGGGAGGCGGGAGGCCGGCTCGGTGGAGGCAGAGCGGCAGTCTGGGGCAGGCTGCAGTGGAGGGGCAGGTGCAGAGGCGAGCTGCGGTGGCGGGGAGGCGGGGAGAGGCGGGGAGGCGCAGGGTGGCCCGGAGAGGCGGGGAGGCAGCTCGGTGGAGGGCAGGCGGGTCTTGGGACGGACTCTGCGGTGGAGGAAGAGCGCTGAGGCGAGCTCTTGATGTGAGGAGGGGAGGCCGAGGGGAGGGGCCGAGCGCTGGCAGGGTGGCGGGCAGCCAGTGCTGGTCTTGGCCAGTGGTTGGGGTCGTCCGGTGGTAGTGTGAGAGTGCGGTTAGAGGCAGATTTTTTAGACAAGTGGTGGGTGGGTGAGGTGGGAGAGAGAGAGGGGGTGGGGCGGGCTGGAAGAGAGAGAGGGAGGGGCCGGGCTGGGAGAGAGGGAGGAATTTTTTTTTTAGAAAGAGGGAGATAGTTAGACCTCTTTGCCATCTGCCGATTTGGCGAATGGCAAAAATGGGAGACTCTTGGCAGTTATAAGCGCCGTTATCCATTGGGCTCCACCACTTCTTTGCCATCGCCAACAGATGGAAAGATTCTTTGCCATCTGTTTGCGAGATGGCAAAGAAATGAGTTGACAGAGCCGTTGCAGCTGGACCCTACCCACCTCTTTGCCATCTGTGGCGGATGGCAAAGATATTCCATCCACTAGCAGATGGCAAAGAATGGCTGATGGCAACCATGTTCTTTGCCATCATCGGTTCTTGCCATCTGTTTTTATAAGCGAGATGGCAAAAGGCGTTCTTGCCATCAGGTGGCGGATGGCAAAGAGCTGGCTGATAAGCAAATTCGGTATCGGTAGTGCTCTTCCTCTACAAGGCGCACCAACATGGATCTTGAGTGCGCGGGCAAGCTACATGAAGAAGATGCATGAGGATACAAGGCACACCATCGAGCTCCAAGTACAGCGACTAGCGACCAAGCTCAACGTCAACAAGCAACCCATGGTCTTCAACATTGGTGATCTAGTGTGGCTGAACCTTCGCAAGGACCGCTTCCGCAATGAGCATAAGTCCAAGCTTCTCCCTCGGGCTGATGGACCTTTCAAGGTACTACGCGCTTCTACGACAACACCTACAAGATCGACCTACCACGAGACAAGTACAATGTGGCGACATCTTCAACATCAAGGACCTCGCGCCATACCATGGAGATGAAGCTTACGATTGGTCGGATCTCTCCCAAGGGGAGATGATCACGGAGCATCCCAGTCATCCCCATGGATCTTCCATCGACTATTCAAGCTCCAAGTGGACCCATGACAAGAGCAAGAGCTCGTGCTATTCAATCCGGTGACATCGCTCCTATTTGAGTTCCTCTTTTCTTCTAGTGAGACATGGCTACTACCTAAGTCCGGGCGCCATGCGTCATCAGGTACACTGCGCTCAAGTCAAGGCAGAGGCTGAAGAAGAAAGCGACAGGCGTCAACTCTGCGGACAGCCGGAACTTCCGGCCCGGGCGTCCAGCCTACCGGAGCCTCCGGCCTCGGCGACCGACCAGCACTGGGCGTGCCAACTCTCTGGTTAGCCCGGAACCTCCGGCCCTCCCGGAGCTTCCGGCCGCCGGAGCTTCCAGCCGCTGGAGCCTCCAGCACCGGACGCCAGCCCTGCTCCACCCGCACCAACTCTCTGGTTAGGCCAGACCCTGCCCGGTCCCTCCGGCGTCCGGAACTTCCGGCCCTGCCTGTGCGTAGCCACTTGGGCCGAGGCCCGTGTACCCTTTCGCCCCGTAAACTACATATACTTCCCCACCTCCTTCTAGTTAGGGTTAGCATTGGTTTAGCTCATATTTTGTGTGAGAGCCCTTGCTCATCCACTTGGTTACGTCTCCTCGGAGCTCACGACTTCTTCAGAGAAGATCCCCCAAGCGGATTCAAGACCCCCTCTAGGGTGGCCCCATCAAGACCTCCTCATGGAGAAGAACGGCTACTCGTGTATCTTTCCTTTTTTGATTTTGAATCTTGTGCTACCCTATGTGTTGGTGATCTAGCCCTTGTGTGATCGATACTTGTCGGTTTAGTGATTCTCTCGTGTATTTTTCCTTGTGTTCTTCAGCCCATTCATCGTGTTTCCCCCGTAGGATCCCCTCCAAACGTGAAAGATCTCCGATTAGGGTTCCGCCCTACATCATAGAGTACTTGGCCTATTGATGCGGAGCATCCACGTTCATCCCCATGTACACTCTGAGTACTCTCAAACCCCAGAGGACATATGGCAGAGACCTCGAACATCGCCAATGGACACAAGGTGAACTCGCTCCTCTCTGAATCGTCACTTTCCATATGTGAGACATGGCTACTACCTAAAACATGTGTGATATGCATGTCCAGGAACCAAGAGGAAGGCAATGGAACAACTCACGAGCATTGGACAAGGCAGCGAGGACACCAAGTACAAGGACCAAGAGAAGAAGCTGCCCGAAGCTTCTGGCGGCGGACGTCCGACCAGGACGGACGTCCGACGAACTCGAACACCGGACGACCGGCCCCTCCGGGCATCCGGCGGCGCACCAGGCGAATCTCTGAAGTCCGAAGAACACGGACGTCCGGACCTTCGAACCTCGGACGACCGGCCCCCTCCGGACGTCCGAGCCGAAGCTGCATCGAGGCGAATCTCTGAAGTCGAAGAGCACGGATGTCCAGGACCTTCGAGCCTCCGGACGTCCGGCCTTTGTCTGCGCTGAGTGTATTGGACCGAGTCCATGTATCCCCACCCCTTCGTGCCCCAAGACTATATACTCCTCCACCTCCTCCTAGTTAGGGTTAGCAATGGTTTAGCTCATTTTTTTTGTGAGAGCCTTGCTCATCACTTGGTTACTTCTCCTCGAACTTAGGACCTCTTGGGAGAAGATCCCCAAGCGGATTCAAAGACCCCTTCAAGGGAAGACAATCAAGACCTCCTCACGGAGAAGAATCGGTTACCTCTTGTATAGTCCTTTGTTGGATTTGGACCGTGTGATCTCTATGTGTTCTTGGAACTAGTGCATGTGTGTCGAATCTTGTTGGTTTGAGTGATTAAGCTTGTTTTCCCCGTGATCTCCCTCGTGCTCTTCCGCTCGTTCTTCGTGTTCCTCGTGAGGATCCTCTCCAAGCGTGAAAGATCGTCCACATAGGGTTCCGCCCTACATCATCTTGGATCAGAGCCAGCTTGTCTCATGATATCATCTTGGTATCATGAGCCATGTTGATCACGTTTTGGAGCCCCTACCCCGTGTTTTCTAGCTTGATTTTGTTTTGTTCTTCCCCAAATTCGAAAATCCTCACCAAGAATAGCCCCAAAGTTTTGTGATTTGTTGCTGTGATGATGTTTTGTTGATTTTGATCCATGGATTTGCTTGGTTTCGAGTGGATCTAGCATTTCCCCAAGTTTCCCCATCTTTCATCCACGAAATCCCGCTAATTTTGACGAAATCTCCATTTCCGCTCAAAATCGCGTCCGACTTCGCATCTCGCGTTAACCCGACCCACGGATGACCTCGTTTCTGGACGTCCGGACCCGAAACGACGGACGTCCGACCTTTCCGGACGGCGGAACCCCTAACCTGAACAGAATTCACAGTTCCGACTTTTCGAGACGTCAGACACCCGGACATCCGACCTTTTCGGATGTCCGTAACCTTATCAAATTCCCCCGGCTGATTTTGTTTTGTCCATAACTAATTCATCCGAACTCCGATTTTGGCGTTCTTTAGCTCGTTTTGAAGCTATTGACATCCCTATCCCACAAAAATACCACCAACATCATTTGACTCCATCAAATTTTGTGATTTTAGCACCTTTGCCTAGGGCTTCCACCACATCCTCCGCTACTCCTCCACCGACTTCATAACCTAACCAATTTTGTTCCTCATGGTTATTTGAGTTGTGATTGAGTCTCCTAAGGTGTTTGACTGCCAGGGACGGTTGCTTCTTCATCAACCACCACCGCCACTTCCGCATAGGCTTGACCACCATACACTTCCACCTCAACAGCAATTTTGTTTGTGTTGTGAGTTGTGTCTCCTAAGGTGTTTTGGCTACTTAGGGACCGTGCTTCCAACTTCGACACTGTGTATAGTCCACCATCTTACCCTCCACTTCCGCATTCGTATTAAAACCACCATTGCATTTTCGCAACCCCATTGAGCTTCATAACCACCACGCTTTCCGCTACCACCATTTGACATTTGTCATTTGAGATTTTGAGTTCGCGGTTGTTCCGTTTCCTAAGGTGTTTCAGCTACTTAGGAAGAGTCTCCATCATCTTGGTTTCTACATCAAGAACACCGCCACTCATCATCGCAAAGGCCCGGTAACCTCGACGACACGTTGTATATTCCCTTCCTATTGCATTGATAACCTCTAGCCCATTTTGCGCTACTTGCCTACTCGAGACTAGCCATTTGAGTATTGCCGCAGCGTTACTTGTGCACATTAGTGATCTACACCATCCATTGCATACATACCATATCATATTGGTATCATGTCATCCATTGTGTCACAATATCGTTCCGCATATACACAATTGCTATCTTAGTTTAATGCATTATGCAAAATTAGCGATCCTATCTAAAAAAAGAATAAGCTTTTAAGCAAGCGAAAGAGAGCAAAAGAAACTTGTAAGCGATGCCATAGCATCATACCACATTGCATATAAGATTGTCATATCCGATCATCTTGGATTGATGAGGACATCAATACCATTGTTACACCGCAGCCCCTCTGCTACATATCTTGGACCAATTACTAGAGCTCGCGCGCCAATTAAATTATCGGTACTTTCGTTTCTTGGTAATGATTCTAATGTTCATGAGAATATGATGCTGCCTAAATTGGATACATTTGTTTTGCTTACAAATGAAGGGCCTAGCTTGGAGAAGGATGGACATTGGAGCAAGAACAAGCATGGAGATGATGCCATGCGCAAAGAGAACAAACGGAGTTACAAGTGATGATTCAGGACTTTGAAGCCACCCTAATGAGTGCATGAGGCCTTGGACAGAAATATACAAGATGCCACTTCATAATATTAGTCCATAGGCTATTCTAGGTGCTCGTCACCTTATTCTGGAGCCAGGCCCATGTAATTTCGAAATACTTAAGTATAGGCTGTTTTTAGAGTCGTATGTGTGGGAAAACAAGAGTTAGGGTTGGTTTGGGCCCCTCCTCAAGGGCCACGAAATTCCTCCTCTTCCTCCATATATACTGCCCTTAGGGCGTCGTTTGAACTTTGGGTTTTTTAGATTAAAAGTTAAGCCCTAGCTGCAACAGCGTGCCGTTTGTGTTCAGCGACCGGACAAAGCGTCACAGAACCCCACCTTGATCAATAAAGCTTTCATCTTATATTCGCAATATCCAGATTGCAATCTCAGTTTCTTGCTTGTTCTTCGTTTGCTCGCGGAAAGAGACCCTCGTGGTCGAGGTTGATGCGATGCTCGGCGTGGTCAATAACCTCTCGGAGTTGGTTTAGCGATTGCTAAAGCGCGGCGTCCTCGCTGCGTTAAGTAGTCGGATCGTCCAAGTCGACTTCCTCAAAGCGAAAACCAACATCTCATCGAAAGGCGGGACACCTTTGCCTCTATCAAGTGGTATCAGATTTCCGGCTGCTCGGTGAGATTTTACAGTTTTCGTAGATTAGATCGAGTCTGTTCTTCATACCTAACGTCCACGAAAAAGCCACAAAAAATTCGGGTTAGTTCATCATATCCGAACCAATCTGAGCCTTTGCATAATCTTTTAGGGTTTTGCTTTGTTGAATTTGCGGTTGCATCGTCGTGTCAAGTTGCTGGTCTTAGAGTCTAGTCTTTTAGAGTTTGAGTTACGGTGATAAGTTGTCACGCCGCCGCCGCACCATCATCATCGCCTTGCCATCTACCACCATTGCTTATCATACGCTGCGAATCCGTATCCATATACCACCACCAATCCGTATCCATATACCACCACGCTACCATATACCACCACGCTGCCATATACCACCACCATATATCCACCACCAATCTGAGTTCTTTTCATATTAGGTTTGTTTCAAGATCCATCTAGTTTCCGATTCGTGTTTCCTTGCGAGTAGGTTTAGGGAAAAAAAGTCTGAAACCACCCTCGTTTAGGCCCAAATTTTTCAGGAGCGCTTGTCGAAAAATTTTCTGGCTATCCTATTTTAAGGTGTTTCTAAGCGTGTTGAGGACGATCGCCGTTATAGAAATTTTTTGACCCGTTTCTAGTTTTTGGGTCCGGGCGTCGAAAAAAAAAATTTGGTCGAAAAAATTTCGTGCCCATCTGTCGGTTTGACACAGGAAGAGTTTTGAGACATTCGGCAATATAGTGATTTTCGCCAAAAAAAAGAGCAGCATAAAAAAAAGCGAAAAAAATCCAGTGTGCTTTTCCGTTGTTTCCGTGCAGCGTCGTGATTTTGTTAGTGTTCTAGGCTCGCGTCTCTAGCACGGTCTAGCCTAGGACCAGCCTGCGATACCGTCGTTGAGCATTTATTCAACTTTGCATCTCTGAATTGATTCTTCTGACCCTTTTGCTACCATATTATAAGCCTTCCAGCTCCACATACATCTACATCGTCGTTTGACTCTCCACAGTAATCGCTCTATCCAAGCTTTGAGAGTTTGACTACATCGGTTGCGATCACCGCCTTCTTGCTGGGTAGAACTGGTAAGAATTTGAGATTTGCTTGTGGTTGTGGATTATCCACACCACCACCACCACTTCCTAGTAGTCATCGAATCATATTCTTTTGTGTTTCTATTGCTGCTAACCATGGCAGGATCACTGGCCGGTGAGACCGGTACGGAGAACATGACAAACAAAGCGCTACTTGATAAGTTTCAACAAATGATGAGTGGGCAGGTGGAAGATGTGCTAAATAGATTTGAAGAGGCCATGGAGAAGATAGATGGCATTGAGAAGGCGTTGAAACAAAGCTCGATAACAAGTTTAATGAATTGCTCGTCGTCTACCACCACCACCACCGGCTGCACAGCACCTCTACAACAACAACAACGACTACCTCCACGTGTGAAGCAACCCTTCGCCCGGCGAGCCGTGTCCCTCTTCAGCTGGCCAAGCTGCTGGTGCTTCTGTTGATATACGTGGCTCCTGCTGCTGATGTGGAGGAGGATGATTATGTGGGAGATTACGAGGATGAGGTTGATCAACACGAGAACTCGTGCAACCACCGGCCACGACAACCACCGGTCGTCCACATGCAAATAATGGCAATGTTGGGCTCCCCTTCAGTGCGAGATCATGACCATCTCCTAAACTGAAATTGAATATTCCACCATTTGAGGGTAGATATGTTCTGACATATATCTTACTTGGGAGTTAGAAACTGAACAACGATTTACATGTTTACAATATCACGAGGAGAGGCGTGTTCTGTTGCTGTTTGTGCTTTCACTAGCTTTGCATGTGTTTGGTGAATGCGAACATTGTCAATTATATCCTGTTCCAGCTACTTGGGCTGCTTTGAAAACTGATATGCGTACTAGTTGGGTTCCACCATATTATCAACGTGAATTACTTCAAAAATTGCAGCGCTTAAGACAAGGAAAAAATTCGGTGAAGAATATTATCAGGAATTACAAACTGGCTTGATTAGATGTGGTATTGTTGAGGAGAATGAAGCTATGCTTGCATTTTCTGGTGGATTAAATAGAGATTCAGACCATTCTAGACTACAAGGATTATAATAATATCCTCGATTATTCCATCTTGCTTGTAAAGCTGAGCGTGAAGTGCGAGGATCGTGACGTTGGCGCGGACTAACTTTTAACGCAGGTGGACCTTCATCATGGACACCACGTGCATCATCTACTTCCACACGTTCTACTACACGGTACCTCCGTCGGCAGCCACCTCAACCGTGATACAAAGCAGGCACAACCACCACTATCGCCAAGAGCACACTGCTTTGGGCCTACAGCTCTTCTTCTTCCATGGCGTCAACAGGGCACACAAGTGATATTATTTGTCATCGTTGTAAGGGAAGAGGACATTTTCTTGAGAATGCCAACCTCAGCGTGTGATGATTACTACGAGGATGGTGGGTATGAGTCCGCTAGTGACTATGATGAAGAGACTTTGGCTCTTATTACACATGAAGAACACGGTGGAGCGATTACGATCATGAGGCCGCAATACATGGCTCTTTGAAGATCTTGACGGTATGAATGTTTAGTTGCTCAACGTGTTTTGAGTGTGCAGGTTACACAAGCTGAGCAAAATCAGAGGCATAACTTGTTCCATACAAAGGGAGTTGTGAAGGAGCGTTCTATTCACGTCATCATAGATGGAGGGAGCTGCAACAATTTGGCTAGCATGGATATGGTGGATAAGCTTTCTCTCACCACAAGACCACATCCACATCCTTACTACATCTAATGGTTCAACAACAACGGCAAGGTTAAGGTAACACGTTTTGTTAGTGTGTATTTAGTATCTCTACATATGCTGATTATGTTGATTGTGATGTGGTACCTATCTGAGCATGTTCCTTATTACTTGGTAGACCATGGCAATTTGATAAAAATTCTGTACACCATGGTAGAAACAATCGTATACTCTTATTCACAAGGATAAAAATATTACTTTGCTTCCTATGACTCTGATTCCATTTTGAAAGATGATATTAATAGAGCTAATAAAGCAAAACAGGAGAAAAATAAGAGTGAAAATCAGATTGTGGCAAAAGAATTTGAGCAACAAATGAAGCCTAACAATAAACCATCTAATGTTGCTTCGAAATTAAACTGAAAAGTGCATGTTTACTTGCCACAAATCTGATATTGATGAGCTAGATTCTAGCAAATCTGTTTGCTATGCTTTTGTGTGCAAAGAGGCATTATTTTCATTAGGGCGTGCCTTCCTCTTTGCCCCTGCTGTCACTAACATTTTGCGGGGAGTTAGTTGGCGTCTTCCCACAAGGCGTGCCACGGGATTACCACCTATTGAGGATTGAGCATCAAATTGACTTAATTCGGTGCGCCGCTACTAACCGTGCACCATACCGTACCAATCCGGAGGAGGCGAAGGAGATTATCGTCAAGTACGGGAGCTGCTTGACAAAGGTTATATCTGTGAATCTCTTAGTCCTTGTCTGTTCCTATTATACTAGTGCCTAAAAAAGGATGCTACATCGGCGTATGTGTGTTGTTGTAGAGGCATTAATAATATTACTATTAGTTATCGTCATCCTATTCCTAGGCTAGATGATATGCTTGATGAATTAGTGGCTCTACAATATTCTCCAAAGTTGATTTGCGTAGTGGATACCATCAAATTCGTATGAAATTGGAGATGAATGGAAAACAACATTTAAAACTAAGTTTGGTTTATATGAGTGGTTAGTCATGCCTTTTGGGTTAACTAATGCACCTAGTACTTTCGATGAGACTAATGAGCGAAGTTTCGTGCTTTCATTGGACGATTTGTGGTAGTCTATTTTGATGATATACTGATTTATAGCAAATCTTTGGAAGAACATTTGGAACATTCGTGCTTTGTTTTTTAATACTCGTGATGCGTTTGTTTGGTAACCTTAGGAAGTGCACCTTTTGCACCGACCAAGTATCTTTTCTTAGCTATGTTGTTACTCCACAGGGAATTGAAGTTGATAAAGCCAAGATTGAAGCTATTGAGAGTTGGCGCAGCCAAAGCGGTCACACAAGTGAGGAGTTTTCTTGGACTCGCTGGTTTCTATAGGCTTTTGTGAGAGACTTTAGCTTTCATTGCTGC
Organism: Aegilops longissima; assembly: GCA_021605205.1. Lineage (NCBI taxonomy): Eukaryota > Viridiplantae > Streptophyta > Magnoliopsida > Poales > Poaceae > Aegilops > Aegilops longissima. The sequence goes on from JAHIAM010001575.1 coordinate 23,805, forward strand.
ACCTCTCAATGAGCTTACAAAGAAGGATGTGCCTTTTGTTTGGGGTACCACACGGAAGAAGCCTTCACGGTATTGAAAGATAAGTTGACACATGCTCCTTTACTCCAACTTCCTGATTTTAATAAGACTTTTGAGCTTGAATGTGATGCTAGTGGAATTGGATTAGGAGGTGTGTTATTACAAGATAACAAACCTGTTGCATACTTTTACGAAAAATTGAGTGGGCCTAGTCTGAATTATTCTACTTATGATAAAGAATTATATGCTTTTGTTAGGACTTTAGAAACATGGCAACATTATTTATGGCGAAAGAATTTGTTATACATTACGATCATGAATCTTTGAAACATATTAAAAGTCAAGCTAAACTGAATGGTAGACATGCTAAATGGGTTGAATTCATTGAGACTTTCCCTTATGTCATTAAACACAAGAGAGGGTAAAGAAAATGTTATTCTTGATGCATTGTCTAAATCGCTATACTATGCTTTCACAACTTGACTTCAAAATATTTGGTTTGGAGACCATCAAAGATCAATATGTGCATGATGCTGATTTTAAAGATGTATTGCAGAATTGTAAGAAGGAAGAGCGTGGAACAAGTTAAATGCGTTAATGATGGATTTGTGTTCCGTGCTAACAAGCTATGCATTCCAGCTAGCTCCGTTAAGTCTTTTGTTGTTGCAGGGGGCGCATGGAGGAGGACTAATGGGACACTTTGGCGTGAAAAAGCGGAGGATGTACTTGCTACACATTACTTTTGGCCAAAGATGAGGCGGGATGTTGGCGTTTTTATTGCTGGCTGCACTACATGTCAAAAAGCTAAGTCACGACTCAATCCTCATGGTTTATATATGCCTTTACCTGTACCTAGTGTTCCTTGGGAGGATATATCTATGGACTTTGTTTTAGGTTTACCTAGAACAAAGAAGGGAGGATAGCATATTTGTTGTCGTGGATAGATTCTCGAAAATGGCACACTTTATACCATGTCATAAAAGCGATGATCTTTGTTAATGTTGCTGATTTGTTCTTTTCATTGAAATTATTAGCTTGCATGGTGTGCCAAATACTATTTTTCAGATCGTGATACTAAATTTCTTAGCCACTTTTGGAGATGTTTATGGGCTAAGTTGGGGACTAAGCTGCTTTTAGTACTACTTGTCCCCAAGCTGATGGACAAACTGAAATAGTCAATAGAACATTGTCTACTATGCTTAGGGCTGTTTTGAAGAACAATAAAAAAATGTGGGAGGAATGCTTGCCTCATATTGAATTTGCTTATAATCGTTCATTGCATTCTACTACTAAGTTGTGCCCTTTTGAAGTTGTGTATGGTTTCCTACCTCGTGCACCTATTGATTTGTTGCCTCTTCCATCTTGGAGAAGGTTAATTTTGATGCTAAACAACGTGCTGAATTGATTTTAAAAATGCATGAGTTAACTAAGGAAAACATTGAGGCGTATGAATGCTAAATATAAACTTCTTTGGAGATAAGGGTAGAAAACATGTTGTGTTTGCTCACGAAGATCTTGTTTGGTTACATTTACGTGAGGATAGATTTCACGATTTGCAAATCAAAGCTAATGCCGCGTGCTGATGGTCCCTTTAAGGTGTTGGAGAAAATAAATGATAATGCATATAAACTTGAGTTGCCTGCAGATTTTGGGGTTAGTCCACTTTTAACATTGCAGATTTAAAGCCTTATTTGGGTGAGGAAGATGAGCTTCCGTCGAGGCGACCGTTTCAAGAAGGGAGGATGATGAGGACATCAATACCATTGTTACACCGCAGCCCCTCTTGCTACATATCTTGGACCAATTACTAGAGCTCGCATGCGCCAATTAAATTATCAGTACTTCCGTTTCTTGGTAATGATTCTAATGTTCATGAGAATATGATGCTGCCTAAATTGGATACATTTGTTTTGCTTACAAATGAAGGGCCTATCTTGGAGAAGGATGGACATTGGAGCAAGAACAAGCATGGAGATGATGCCATGCATAGGGGAACAAACGGAGTTACAAGTGATGATTCGAGGACTTTGAAGCCACCCTAATGAGTGCATGAGGCCTTGGACAGAAATATACAATATGCCACTTCATAATATTAGTCCATAGGCTATTCTAGGTGCTGCGTCACCTTATTATTAGGCCAGGCCCATGTAATTTCAAAATACTTAAGTATAGGCTGTTTTTAAAGTCCGTATGTGTGTGGGGAAACAAGAGATAGGGTTGGTTTGGACCCCTTCCCCAAGAGACCCAAAATCCCCCTCTTCCTCCATATATACAGCCCTTAGGGCACCGTTTAGACTTTGGGTTTTGTGTTCCTTGACCGGACAAAGGCGTCAAAAGAACCACCTTGATCAATAAAGCTTTCATCTTATATTCGCAATATCCAGATTGCAATCTCAGTTTCTTGCTTGTTCTTCGTTTGCTCGCATGAAGCAGACCCTCGTGGTCAGGTTGATCGTGCTCGGCGTGGTCAATAACCTCTCGGAGTTGGTTTAGCGATTGCTAAGTAGCGGCGTCCTCGCGTTAAGTAGTCGGATCGTCAAAATCGACTTCCTCCAAAGCGAAAACCAACATCTCATCGAAGGCCAGGACACCTTTGCTCTGTCATGGATCATCTGGAAAACACAGGGAACCATACATACATAGCATACTTGGGATAGAAAGTTTATCCATTTTGCATCTTATAGGTTGTGCACAAATTGTCGTATCGCCTATTGAGCAATTGTGCTAGCGTCTCTCTTGAGTTGTGCAACACGAGCATTTTGGTGGATTCACATTTGAGCTCATTCCTTGGTTGCACGGCCCCATTTATCTATCCGTGTACCTTTCATTGCTATTGGCCTACTTGTTTAGAACTTGCAAAATTTGAATCTCTTTCAACATTATTGACTCTTGCTAACATTTTGCATTAAATTTTTGTGCCACTATCCTCACAGAGCTCCACCATAAGCCTTATTTGTGTAGGTGTGGAAACCGACAGAAATTGGTACCAATTGTGCTATTTCCTTGTTACATCATTGGTGATCATTGATCCATTTTCAACATCGGTCAAGTACATTTGGTATAAGTTCTTCTCTTTCTCCCTCATATTTGCTCAAGTTTTGTGATGGATAGGCAAGGCATTTCCTCTCGGTCTATGACAGCGACGGCGGCGTGAACAACTATGATGTAGGGTGGAACCCTATAAGCGTCGATCTTTCACGTTTGGAGTGGATCTCTCCGGAGGAGACGAAGGCAGCGGAAGAACACGAGGAAATCACGAGGGAGAAAGCGAGGAAAACACTCAACCAACAAGGAATCGGTCACACAAATGCTAGATCAAGGAACACAAAGAGATACACGAGATCCAAAGTCAACAAAGGTAGAGGATACAAAGGAACGTTCTTCTAGACGCCATGAGGAGGCTTGAATCCACAAGGGATCTTCCATGAGGGTCTTGAATCCGATAGGATCTTCTCCCACGAAGGCAGGTCTCTCCTCGAGGAGGAAACCCGGATGGATAAACTTTATCTCTAACGAGCTAAATCAGATAACCCTAACTAGGAGGTGGAGGAGTATATATAGTAAATGGTACAGTTGGGGATGAAGTGAAGGGGTACATGGGCTGGTAGCCCGTTACACTCACGCGCAGGGTGGCGGATGTCGGGCGGCGGGCGGATGTCCGAGGCTTGGGGCCGGCGGATGTCGGGTGGGAGGCGGATGTCGGCACAGCCTGTCTCCGGATCGTTGATGGAGGAGGCGGTTCGGCGAAGGGGCGGATATGCAGGGGCCGAGGAGCGGATGTCGGGGCATGGTGCGGATGTCAGGCTCGCAGCTCGTCCTTTCGGTGTTCTCTGGATGGCGATGCAGTTCGAGGTCGGATGTCGGGCTGGGCGGATGTAAGGCTGGGGCGGATGTCCGGCCAGCTGTCTTTAACTGGCTCTTCTTCCTTCTCCTTCCTTCCCCCTTACGCTTGGCCTTGGGCTCTCCATGGTCTCCTGGGTGTAAATATACAAGGTCCGAATAGCATCCATGTCTTACATGCGGAAAGGAAGATTCGGAAAGGCAATTAATTAGGTCCAATGGCGTGGCTCGGTGTACATGGGGATGATGTGGATGCTCGCATCATCTCCCCCCTTGGGAAAGATCCGACCTGGGGAAATCCTCATCACCATGAAACGGTTGTCATGGGCGAACTTGTAATTGGGCGGAGGAAGTCACCAATCCAAGTACTTGAAGATGTCGTGGGATGGTAGACATGCAAAGAGAGCAAACACAACGACACTCGGAAATACAATGGTTAGCGCACACAAAGTGTCCATCATGTAAGAATGAGTCCGTGAGGCAAGATTGTTCATGACAAAGCACATGAAGCTTAGCAAGATAATATGGAATGAGATGTAAAGCATTCATTGTAAACACAAATGTGTTGTAAATATGATCAATGCCCGACGGTTCAAAATG
>JAHIAM010001576.1:0-41850 GCA_021605205.1 Aegilops longissima
GGGTCAAAAAGATCTTCAAAAACTTAGCTAGGAAGGCCCAAAACCAATTTGAAGTGAAGATCAAGAAGGTTGGCGACAGCGAATGGAGTTCAAGAAGCAAAATGGGACACCTTTCTTGTGAAGGGTTTCACACGGTTCTGACTCACACACCTCAACAAAATGGAGTTGTTGAAAGGAAAACGGGCTCATCGAAATGGCGAAACGATGCTTGATGAGTACAAGGCGGGAAAGCACTTTTAGGCGAAGCGGTTGAGAAGCTTGTCATGCAACAAATCGCTTGTATCTTCACGCTACTGGCGGGCCACGAACTACTCATAACAAACCCAAGTTGGATACTTTGTATTGGCTCAAAGTGCTACATTCTTGATAAGCATTCGTTCTAAATTTGCTCCTAAGTCTCATGAAGGTTTCCTACTGGTTTGGCTCAAACTCTCACACCCGTGTCTACAACAATTTCACCCGAAAGGTTGAAGGGCGGTAGATGTTTTGATGAATCTAACACTTGAAGTGAGCAATTGCCAATTGATGTGGAGACAAAGATCCCCGGAAGCAATCCAAGACTTGTCTATTGGCAATCCGTCCAAGGGAGGTGAAGAGAGTACCTTCCGTCAAGTGGAAGCTTCTACTTCCACAAGGTTAACCAAGGTTGATCGGAAGCATCCACAAGTGGGACACACCAAGATGAAGAAAAGCGAGGAAGTGCATCGGGATGAGCGTCAACAACCTCCTTCTCCACCACAAAGAAACGACAAGCCAACAATGAAGAAGGCCAGAAGAGAACAAGATGAAGAAATGTTCAACAAAGCCAAGCAAAAGCTTTCACAGTTCGAGCAAAATTGCTAAAGACCATCCCTCGAGCAAATCTACAATGATATTCAAGGGAAATCACTGGCTCAAAACTTCGTTTAGCTAATTTTTAAAACTATTCTTTCATCTCTAGCATTGAACCTATGAAGGTCGAAGAAGCATTGGAAGATCCGGATTGGATAAAGCTATGCATGAAATCTACACAACTTTGAGAGGAACCAAGTTTGGACATTGGTTGAAAGCCCGACAACAACCACAACATCCCTTTCCAAATGGGTGTTTACAACAAGCAAGATGAAGATGGAAAAGTAGTTGCAACAAAGCCGTCTCATGCCCAAGGCACACACAAGTCGAAGGTATGGACTATGGTGAGACTTCCCCCGGTTCTAGACTTGAGTCCATTGCATCTTACTTGCCTATGCTAATCACCATGATATCACCTTGTACCAAATGGACATTAAAGTGCTTTTCTAAATGGTGAAATAGGAGGAAGTTTATGTTAACAACCTCCGGCTTTGTCAATCCTAAACCCAATCATGTTTACAAACTTCACAAAGCTCTTTATGGACTTAAACAAGCTCCTAGAGCATGGTATAAATTTGACCAATTCCTTATTTAAAAGGCTTTGAAATTGAAAATTGATTCCTCTTTTTACTAAAAGGGTTAATGGTGAACTCTTTGTGTGCCAAATTTATGTTGATGATATTATATTTGGTTCAACTAACCCTCTTTTAGTGAAAGTTTGGGAATAATGTCGGAGAAGTTTGAGATGTCTATGATGAGTGAACTCAAATTCTTTCTTGGTTTGCAAATCAAGCAAACTAAGGAAGGTACTTTTCTAAAACAAAGTACACCAAGGACTTATTCAAGAAGTTCAATATGCAAGAATGCAAGGTATGACTACACCCATGCCTACTAGTGGACATCTTGACTTAAAAAGATGGTGAACGGTTGATCAAAAGGTTTATCGCTCTATGATTGGTTCATTGTTATATCTATTGCTTCCGTCCCGATATTATGCTAAGTGTGTATGTGTATCGATATCAAGCTGCCCTAAAGAATGTCATCTTAAGGCCGGAAAGGATAGTGAGATACTTAATCCATACAAAATTTTGGCATTTGGTATCCTAAGAGGGCCTCTTTGATCTTGTTGGCTATTCCATCGGACTATCCGGAGACAAGGTTGATAGAAAGTCCCCGGTGCTTGTCAATTTCTTGGTAGATCTCTTTGTCTTGGTCCTCCAAGCAAAACCGTATCCTTATCCACGAACTGAATATATTCCGCTGGTTCATGTTGTGCTCAATTACTTTGGATGACCCAAACTCTTAAAGATTATGGGATATATGTGAGACATGTTCCATTGCTTTGTGATAATGAAAGTGCTATCAAAATTGGTCATAATCTGAACATTCTCGAACTAAGCATATTGAAGTTATCATCATTTCATTCGAGATCATGTTGCTAAGGGTGACATTGATCTTAAGCATTTCAGAAAACAATTAGGGATATATTCACTAAACCTCTTGATGAGAAAGTGTTTTGCAGGTTAAGAGGAGAATTGAACATCATTGATGCTTCAAACTTAGTAGAAACTCCTTGGATACATCAAGACATGAGCTTATGACTAATCCTTGATATTTCTCTTATGATGAAAAACTTATGTCTTGGATATATTGTATCTTGCATGTTATCTAACCCATGTAGGTACTAGGTTGAATCAAATTCCATGAGGTTGAAACCTACTCATATCTTGAGCAATCTCTACATCACCAAGTCTCTACACAAGGTGGTTGAAGACAAGGAAGCACGAAACCATTCAAACATATCCTTTGACAAATTCTATGTTGAGTTTCATGATTGTCATTTTGGATATACAAGTGCTCTTCCTTGCAGAACTAACCCATGTGGTAGATGGACTCAAATTCAAGTGGTGCTCCAAATTCTTGATGAGCTACATCAACCTTAAGCAACCCACAAGTTCAACTACATGGACAACCACCAACCAAGGTATGTTATTCCATCTTAGAAGCTTTACTCCGAGTCATGAGTTAAAGCAACTCGACAAGATGAATACATCAAGATGTAAACGAAAAATGTCAACCTCATTTTGAGCTTAAGCGATGAGTATGGCCTATGATCAAGTGATCTCACTTGACTCCTAATCAATATACTCTAACATAGGTGACTTTGTGCTTCGACCATCTCTAGATGAAGTTCTCTGTGTTCTTTTACGAGTTTTTGCATTTGTCTCATGCATTTGTGTTTCCCCTTTCAAAAAAACTTCATCTAGATTTCTTTCTGTTTTCTCTGCATTTTCTGCATCTAATTCCTTGCATATCTTTTATTTAATTCCTTGCAAATCTTTGTGAGATCTTACTAGTCTAGTGAGCTGAGGTGACAAGTGTTCTCTGCGATGAACTTCAGTTACACCGATTTGTTATTTTCGGACCAACGAATCTTTTAATGCGACGAAGCATACCACTAGGTGCCACCGATTTCATATGGGAAAAACTCTTTGCCACATATTACATGTTTCTTACAGTCCAGCTCCTCAATGAATCTTGTCCTCTACAAGCATCACATTTTCATCATTGCTTTTCTGTGTCTCAAGGACCAAACCCATTCGACAGACTCAGAAGACCCTTCTTGAAATTGATGTCAAAGGGGAGAAAAAACATCAAAGCTTATCATTTGGAGAGAGAGAGCATCAATTTGCTTTTCTTCTTAAGGAGAGAGATACCTTCTAGGGAGAGACCCTCAAAAGGAGAGAGAGATCTCGAGGGAGAGATACTAAGTAGAAAGTATTTCTCAAGGATCCCAGATGCTTGGTGTTCAGAGGAGAGATGTCCACATGTCTTCTTGAGGGATAGACATGTTCATATGATCTGTTGTGCTCAATTTTGCATTAGCATACATTAGCTCTGAACTTTAGCTCGATCATCATTCATATCTTTCAGCTCTGTTTTCCTTCACTCTGTTTTTCATTCCTATCTTCTCAAAGTATCCATGTTAGATTCAGAAGCAGACATCTAAGGAAAGAGATCATTTAAATTCATTGCATATCTTTACTCTTGGGGACATGTCTAATCAATGTGGTACTCAGTACTCCTCTCTACATGTCATCTCAGTCTTGGTATTCTTGTGGTTTCTTACATTTTGCTCTGGCTAGTAGATGCATCTGTGTTATCTAACCTTGTTTTCACATGTTCATTCCATCCTAAGCCAACTCAAGACCACAAGGTAAGTATATGCATCACAATCATGTGTATGAAATTCTTGCTGATGTACATCTTGTTTGCAAGAAGGACTCATGGCATGAAGGTATTCTCTTTAATACTTTTTGCTCTGATGCAGCCAAGATACATGTAACACATTGCCTGCTCTATCATGGTTATGCTATCACATGCTTCTATATTTCATATTCACATGATTGCATACATGTAGGGGAGCCTATGCTATTACATGTCTTTCCAAGCTTTACTTGCTATTCTTTATATCTTTATCTAAAGCTTTGATGTATGTTGCCATCAATTACCAAAAGGGAGATTGAAGCACAAGTGCTCCTAGGTGGTTTGGTAATTAATGACAACATATCTCTTGTTGGACTAACACTTTTATCTAGTATGTTTCAGATAAGTTCAACAATGGAGTGGCATGGACTAAAGGATGTGGGAACTCCTTCAAGATGCTAAGGACAAAGTTGGCTCAAGCTTCAAGCTCAAGACTCTTCATTTTACATTTAGTGATCCAAGATCACATTGAGTCTATAGGAAAAGCCAATACTATCAAGGAGGAATGAGGTGTTGTAATGAGCCTCTTGCTTCAAAGTGCTTAGTGATATGCTCCAAATACCCTCAACTACTTTCCTACTTCCACATTTGTCCTAAACCTAAAGTCAAACTATTTATGATTCTTTCTATCCGGTATCCGGGTTTGGATGTCTTATACTGCCAAAACCTAGGCAAATTGGTCTCACCGATAGGGATCTCGGTCTCACGGAGATGGGATTGTAATCTCTCTGTATGTCCATTATCAAAATTGGTCTCACGAGTTTGAGCAATCGGTACTACCGAGATTACAATGCAAACTCTCTGGTAACTTATTATCAAAATCGGTCCCACGGTTTGATGTCAGTCAAACGAGTTTGCGACCAACTCTCTGGACTTATTACCAAAATCGGTCCACGAGTTTGTGTAATCAGTTTTACCGAGATTACGTTATTCCATAACCCTAACGAATCGGTTCCACCGAGTTGCATTCGGTCCCCGAAAACCCTAACGGTCACATAATTTGCTATCGATCTGACCGGGTTTAACGATTCGGTCCCACGAGTTTGGTAGATTGTGTGTAGCAGTTAGATTTTATGTGGAGCTATATATACCCTCCTCCTCTTCGTGGAAGAGCCATCGGTGAACCTACACTTCCAGCATCCTATTTACGAGAGAGAACTACCTACTCATGTGTTGAGGCCAATATTCCATTCCTACCATATGAATCTTGATCTCTAGCCTTCCCAAGTTGCTTTCCACTCAAACCCTCTTTCCACCAGATCAAAATCCTATGAGAGAGAGTTGAGTGTTGGGGAGACTATCATTTGAAGCACAAAGAGCAAGGAGTTCATCATCAACACACCATTTGTTACTTCTTGGAAGTGGTGTCTCCTAGATTGGCTAGGTGTCACTTGGGAGCCTCAGACAAATTGTGGAGTTGAACCAAGGAGTTTGTAAGGGCAAGGAGATCGCCTACTTGAAGATCTACCGCTAGTGAGCCAAGTCCTCGTGGCGGCGGCCATGGTGGGATAGACAAGGTTGCTTCTTCGTGGACCCTTAGTGGGTGGAGCCCTCCGTGGACTCATGCAGCTGTTACCCTTAGTGGGTTGAAGTCTCCATCAGCGTGGATGTGCGATAGCACCACCTATCGGGACCACGCCAAAAACATCCGTGTCTCAAATTGCGTTTGAATCCTCCATACCTTCCTTTACATTCTTGCAAGTTGCATGCTTTATTTTCCGCTGCTCATATACTCTTTGCATGCTTGCTTGCTATATGTAGTGAATGTTAAACTTGTGCCTAAACTCCTCAAACTTTAAAGAAACTTAAAACTACAACTTTGGTACTTAGTGTCTAATCACCCCCCTCTAGACACCTCTTCTCAAGGTCCTCTGACACCAATCTTGTTTCAAAAGTGTGGCCTGTTCCTTGTGTGGCCTTGAGCCAAGGGGGCTGTGCCGTCAGAGAGCGTATTCCTCAAAACAAAGGAAACCAAGCGGGTACCAGATCTCGGCGAGCAGGGGCCGCAACCACCTTCACCATAGGTGCGAACCTCGAACCCAAGCGGGAAGAGCTGGGTGAAGTTCCTGTGGCATAAAGAGAAGGTGTTAGCATGGGGACCTGTCGGTTGGCGGGGTCCCGGCGTGATTGAGCATCACCTCGCGTGTGCTAGCGTGCGCCGTGAAAGCGGACGACATTCCGGAAGAAACAAGCTTTTATCGTCCAAGAGACCCGCAAGCTAGAGGCAGCGAGGGGATTCGTGGTGCTACCCGGATTGGATGGCCAACCGGTTATCGTTAAAGGGAAAGAGCGTATGTGTGTCGATTCACCAACCTCAACAAGGCTGTTTATCGGTGTCAAAACCGGCGGATCATGGTGGGGTCGAACTGTCGCGTCTAGGCGGATGGTAACGAGGAGACAAGGGACACGATGTTTACCCAGGTTGGGCCCTCTTGATGGAGGTAAAACCCTCGTCCTGATTAATATTGATGATGTGTGTTACAGAGTGGATCTACCACGAGATCAAAGAGGCTAAACCTAGAAGCTAGCCTATGGTATGATTGTTGTTAGTCTTATGGACTTCTGACCGTCCGGTTTATATAGACATCGGAGAGGGCTAGGGTTACACAAAGTGGTTACAAAGGTAGGAGATCTACATATCCGTGTAAGCTTGCCTTCCATGAGAAAAGTCCCATCCGGACACGGGCGAAGTCTTCAATCTTGTATCTTCATAGTTTTGGAGTCGGCCGATGATGATAGTTCGGCTGTCGGACACCCTAGTCCGGAACTCCTCGATATCCCCGACGGGCTTGCAGCGAGTCCGGTAGCGTATATGTCTTGGCGTTGGCGGGTTCTCCTTCAAACTTCATGTTCCCGTCAAACAATGTCCGGCTTCCTTATAAATGTTGCGCTCCTTGGCTTCTCGCCCAATGTGGCCTTCTTCCGCGTGTGTCCTACGAATGCAAAAGGCTGAGTATTTTACATTTACCCCTAGCCATGCGAGCAGAAACGCCTATAAGAGGCGAGATCTAGATCCAGCTCACACCATCCTCCATCCGCAAGTTCTCATCAGGCGCCTCGACAAATCCATTCCATCATGGATAGCCCAGCGGCTCCTCCTCTCGCTCCCAGCCTAAGCCCGAGGAGATTGGGGGATGCTCAGTTCCACAATGAGCTAGTGGCACTCCAAACCGAGGATATCTTCCCCGGCTTTCATGGTTCGGTTCGGCAGGACTAGCCACCTACAAGGGTGGAAAGCAGGCGGAGGCGTCCTAACCCTTCAAAGGGGGCGGGTATGCTTTGTCCCCTATCTAATAAGGCACTCGGTTTCCCATACATCCGTTTCTCCGAGGCTCCTAGAGTTCTGGACTCGGCTTCACCACCTCCATCGCCTCCATTTTGCACATCAGGCTTCGTTAGCTCTTTGCGAGCTGTTCTTGGGCATCGAGCCCCATTTTCTTTATTTGTGGAAGAGATTGTTTTGTCTCGTACCCGTTCTCATGAAAGTCGATATATCAAGTGGCGGGCGAAATGGCGCATCGCCAGGACGGATATCTATCCGGCACCCGAAGAAAGCGTCGAAGGCGGCCTTGAATGGTTCTACATGGAGGCCCTCTGCCGGATCCAGATTCGGATCGGCCTCCGGAGATTCAGCAATGCTCCGTTGAAGCGCCTGAAGTTGGCGCCATGAGCCCTCAGCGGAGAAGATGATAGGGCGTTCATTGTCGATGGGCGGATTAGGTTCTTGGCCCTCCGGATTGACCATGATTGAGTCATGGCCACGTGCATTATCTCGAGGTGCAGCCACTCCAATATAGGGGCCACCCTATGTGGGATTTCAGCGGGGAAGATGGCGCCACCCGTCATGGCAGCAATGGGCGGGCTCGGCAGCGATCGGCAAAGATCCTGTCCGGCTTGTACAAGGGGAGAGGAGGACTTCCTCCATGCGAATCCGTTGAATGGATTCTCTATGAATAACCCTCGGGCTGGGTAGCGGATGTTCATCTACCGATCCATACTTTTAAAGTCAAGTATCTTACTCTGTGATTTCGGCGCGGAGCTGCCCGGGGCGTGGAGGGCATCTGACCTAACTCCACAGCCGAGGATCGAGCGATCCTTGATCCGACCTCGAAGAGGATCCGGACATAAAGGTGGAGCTGATTGGCGGGGTGTTCCACCAACAGCATGGGCAATGCCCTGAGTAGCCATCTGGTGACTACCGGTTTGTTCCGGCCTCCCAAGTGACTCGACCGAGTCTTGACACCATCATTTGATCCGCGCTCAATTCTGACCATCCCATCTGATGTTGCATGAGGAGGTGTCTTTAGGCGGGAAGCGAACCGGCGACGACCAACAGGGGCCATCCGGCCCGGCGGAAGAAGGAGTGCAATGCGAACGGCGTCGCGCCGCAATAGTGCGAACACCGCTATTTTTAAGGAAGGATCCCGGGAGGTATATTAATGCTCATAACTTTTCAGAAAAAGCGCTCGCGGACGGTGTCGGAGAGGTTGCCAATCAGCGTCCGCCAGCCTCCGCGCATGGTCCGGAGGCGAATACAAGGCATGAGCGGACGCTCCTCCGGCGAAGGATGCCGCGGGCTGTCCATACCAGGTCGAGTGAGGCGCCATGAATCCACGAGCGTCGCCGGACAGTTCTTCGTGGCGTGTTTCTCCCGGGCGTTAAATGCCTTTGATGAAAGCGGCACCTCTGTGCGCTCAAGATGGGTTAACGAGCCCGGAGGCGGTATGTGAAGACATACGGTAAAATTTTAATAGTTATATGATGCCCGAGACTTAAAATAGTTGAAATAATATTATGCAGGATCTTACGGAGAAGAATACCCATCTGTCGGGGCTCCAAGAGTGCAAGGCCCAACTTGAGCCGCCTTGGCATGACGAGGAAATACAGACCCCCTTGGTAAGGCGTGCTGAAAAGATAATTATTTAACAAAGTGCGCTTGAATCGACAATAATATTCGGAGGCGCGGACTAGATCCGGACAAGCAACAACTACTGCGTCAGCTAAGGGCGTGAGAGGTGCTTATGAAGGTGCGGCGGGGAGAAACAAGCTCCAAGATGCCCACACTCAGCGAGAGAAGAGCTGAAAGGTGTTGGGCCGGTATGCAGCTCCGTGAAGGAGAATCGGCGGCCGTCGCGGCATTTATAGTAAGTGCTTGAACAAATTACTTTGAAAAGAAGAATTGTGAAAGTCGATTGACGAAATATGTTTAGGTGTGCTCACAGTGCATACTGAGAGAAATGCACAGGTCACGGGTGACCAACTTCCGAGCTGGTGCAATTGCTCGAGCGTGTTCGGCGAGCGATGAGTGGCGTCGTTCATGCTTTATGGCCATCCGTCTCCACGAGGCCTTGGTGAGCTTGTTGAGGCTTGAGGGAACGCAGCGACGCCTCCGTTTGTGGAAGATATCGGCTGCCGTCGTCGGGCGCCGAGGTCTGCGCCATGGTGAAAGCGTTACCGAAGGCTGACCGAACCACATGGCGAGTCGGACCTGCGGGGCCTTATGGAAGAAGATCCTGTGAGCTTGATGTGCGGCCAAGTAGAACTGGCGTGAAATATCCCAATAGGACTATAAATTAGACAGCCTATTAGATGGAATTGAGAGGAGTACAATCGGTCGGTTTGGCGATGTAATTTGAAATGACATGTAAAATGCCTTATAGCGGATTGTAGATCGTTTGTCTTTGCGGACCGTTCCGCTTCAACCTCGGGACCCAACAGTCCGGAGTGTGTCCAAATACCCTACGGTTATAAAAGAACGGGGCATGCATGGAGACAAGGCGTCGGGGTCATAATTGCTTTGTCGGACAAGTGCCCAACTAGTTATGTTATATTACATGGTTAGTAAAAACATCTTCCGGGAGAATAGTTCCGTTAAGGTTTCCTTTCCTAGGAGGCATGCCCTAAAGTGCAATGCGGGACTCTGAAAATAGAAAAAAAAGCATAAGGGCAGATAAATAAGTAAGTAATAAATCATCTTTCAAGTCACCGACCGAATATTCTCTTAAAACGCTAGCTTTCGGCTTCACCCAGTCTTAGGTACATCCGGTGACGGCGTAGCAATCACAGAGGTGCTCCTTTACCTCCTAGCGAACAATCGGGAGCGTGGGGTAAGCACATGAGCGAGCAACCCATCTTGGCCAAAACTTAAGTCATATCGATGCATACAATGGTGAATAAAAGGTACATGCGGAGTATGACACATGTATTGGGCATGAAGCCCATATGAATAAGCTTACGGTAAAAAAGCCCCAGGTATAATGTGTGCGGGAGCACATCAAGTGTGTCGAACAAAGCGCCAAATCAGCCTATAAAGGTATTGAAAAAAAGTGGGAAGAAGGAGGACAAGAGCGGTAAAAAATATAAAAGGTGGGCCGGGGAGTAGAGGCGAACACGGAGTCGGCGTTAAGCGTAGAATCTTGGGAGGCGGGCTGCGTTCCATGGGTTCGGCTCGAGTCGGTTGTCGGATCGTTCACGTGGGCGGTATGCTCCGCGGTCGGGACTTGTCGATGATGAAGGACCTTCCGGCAGGCTTAAGTTTGTCCTTTTTCTTGTCCTTGGGCTTAAGTTCGCCAACATTGTAAGTTTTGGCATACTTCTCTGCTTTGATATCTTGAGCCTGCTTGCGATAAAATCTGGAATGAGCCTTGGCCGTCCGCTCCTCCTCTAAGGCGTCCAAACTGTCTGGCGATCCAACTCGGCTTCTCTTTCTTCGTACATGCGCTACGAGGTGAGTCATGGATTATATCATGGCCAGAACTGCCTCTGCCGTATACCATAAAAATGGTGTGAATCCGATTGGTTGGTTTGGCGTGGTCCGCAGCCCAGTCTGGTCGAGCTCCTCTACCCGGTCGTGTTAGATTCCTTGAGGACCGCACTAGTGCAGGTTTGATGCGCTCATGATTAGACCATTTGCTCGCTCGACTTAACCGTTAGTTTGGGGTGATAGGCTGAAGCGTGTCGAGCTTGATTCCCATGTTTTGCACGAGTTTAACCTCGTCGGCCGTGAAGTTAGTGCCGTTATCGGTGATGATGCTCTAGGGGGCGTAAAGCGGTGTACTACCCCGATATAAGTCTATCACGGTCCGGATTACGCGTTTTAACTTGGCAATCCATTTGGTGAATTTGTCCACCATGACCAATAAGTATTTGTGCTTGTGGGTTCCCCCTTTAAGGGGTCCAACCATATCAAGCCCCGGACATGACGGCGGGTGATGGGTATAGTTTTGAGGTGGTGGGTGGCATGTGGATCTGATTAGCAAAAGAAGCAACAGCAAGCGCATCGTTGGACTAAGTCTGAGCATCTGCCGGGCTGTCGGCCAATAAAATCATGTCGGAAGGCCTTGCCTACAAGGGCCGGGCTGCAGCGTGGTGCCACGAGTCGGTGAATTTCAACCGGAGATTTCGCCCTTCCTCTTGGAGATACACCTTTGAAGGACTCGGTTGTGCTTTTCTTATAAAGTTCTCCCTCATGGACCTTGTAGGCTTTAGATGGCGAACTATGCAGCGGGCCTCATTTTGGTCTTGAAGTTCTGCCGCATTAAGTAGGCTAGGAATGGTTCTATCCACAGGCAATTACTGCCATTATTTACGTGAGCTGAAGGTGTTATTTCATTGGTTGAGCCGCCCGATTGTGTCGGAATGGTGCGAGGTTAGGTGATGCGGTGGCTCGGTTATTATTCCGGACTCCTCTTCCCATAATACGGATGGCTTAAAGCCGTTCGGGAAGATGTTTGGAGGGGCGGCGTCTCGTTTGGCGCCGATGCGTGCTAACCGTCGCTGCTGGTTATTATCCGGGCTACATGGTGGAATTGAGTCCTTGACCGAGCTTACATTTTTAGGGCGGCGTTGCGATGGCTGCCATTTTGGATCTTTGGCGTCAAAGTCTCCATTTACTTGGGATATTGCGAGTTTGAATCGCGCACCTCTAGGCATTGAATGCCCATGGAATTGCCATCCGGAGGCCATGTAGAAGGGCCTCGTATTGACTGCGTTGTTGGAGTCCATGTACATTATTTGAAATGCGTATTGGATTGTGTCTTGATTGGGGATGTCGGGGCGTAGCCTAAGCCAGCCAACATTTTGGATCCGTCGAAATGCATGATCCGGTTAGATCGCGCCGTACTCTTTAGGGAGTTAAACGGTCCATTTGGCGTGAAGTCAGCGAGAACCTGCGACTTTATAGCTCGCCGTGGTTTGTAGCTTATGTCAAATGGTAGGCTCGACCCATTTGCAATCCTTCCCGTTGTGTTGCGATTGTTTATAATATCGTTGAGAGGTACTTGAGAGCCCGAGTTATTGAACACTCTTGAAAGTAGTGTCGCGGCTTCCGGGATGCCATGAACACCGCATACACTATCTTTTGATAATGTGTGTGCGGGATTTGATGCAAAAGTCTCGAAGGCATTAATACCGTCTTTGGTACTGCTGGGTTGGTTGCGGGGCAAAAAGCCTGCGCCACTTTTACCACTGCCGTAGTATCCAACGCTCAAAGGCTGTGTGTTGGTGCGCCCTCCGTCTTTGTGGATTTTGCGAGTCGTTGAGCCATCCCTCGATGCAGTTCCGTACCCCATGGGGTTTTGCTTTGGTTTTTAGGTGCTTGGTATGAAGCACCCTTTTATTTCAACTGGGTTTGTATTGAGGCGATTGTCCCAAAACCTAGTTTGGTTTCCGAGCACTCTCCGTCGCGCAGTTTTTGTCTGATGGTGCTAGGTCAGCGGCGTGAAACTTGCGGACGATGCGTTATGATTCCCTTGTCCATGCAATTCTTGTAGAAGATTGAAATCGCGCTTTCTTCACGGCGAGTCCTTTATCCTGTTCATACCGGGAGAATCTGCCCGATAATGATGTCTTTGTTTCATCGGGCTCTTGAATAGATCGCTTATGTTTGGGTGGTGGGTGGAATCAAGTTGGAACCCGCCCGGTCTGCGAGGCTCAAAACCAAGCTTCGGATTCGGAGCTTGGTTTACTAGCGCTTTCCAACAAATCCGGCATGGAGGGATCCGAATATGGACATAGTTGGATTTTAACATAGAAGAAGTCGCGCATTGTTCTGTACCGACAACGTGGTGGGTAACTTGGGGAGAGTTAATTTCTCTCAGATCGGTTTTAAGCCCAATCTGATGCGTAGTCGATGACTCCCGGGGCGATGATCCGATCAAGAGCTTCGTTTACGGAGAGCTCAATCGGATCTAGCTGCTCGTGGTCGAGCTGGCGTGAAGATCGCTTTTAATGACTTGAGGAGTCATAGTCGAGGCGGTGTGTAACACCCGGATACAACTTTCCATATCGTAACTCCGACTCTTGCCATTTCTGGCTATGTGATTTTATTTCCTCCGTGGTTGGGTTTTTGTTTTTGTTGTTTTGCTTTTTGTTTTGTTCGTTGCATTCATCATTGCATCTTTTGCATTTTGTTCATGCCATGCATTTCATCTCATCGCATCATGTGCATTGCATCGGCATTGTTTTCTTAAAGCTTGCACCCGTTAAGTGGTTGCTGCTTCCCCCTTGCTTTTGTTGGCCGTTTGAGACCAATCGGGTTTCGATTCCCTTTTGTCATCCGTTTGACCCTCTCTACTCGTTGCTCAAGACCCTCGCGTGCGTCCGAAACCTGCCCGAACCCGCCGGGCTTCCGTTACCGATGGGTTCAGATCATCCCTAACGTCTATAAAGCGTCTCCGTTTTCTCTTTTGGACTCCTAACCTGTTTGTTTTTCGACCGTTCGATTCTAATCGGAGGTCGTTTTCGCTAACCAACCTACCTATATAGTCAACCCTAGTCTGTCGCGATCCATCTTATCCTCCGCGCCGCCACCCATGTTCCTCGGGAGCTTGTCCCGCCATACAAATCTCCCACCTCGGGATCCTGCTTCATCAATCGGTGGCTCGCCCCGATCCAAATCCCTCGGCCTCCACTCGCTGCCATCCAGCCTCCTTCTCTGCCCGAACCGCGCCTCCTCCCCTCTTCATGTGCCTCGATCCAGGATGGGCGAAACAGCGCCGTCGGCCCGACCAGCCACGCCATGGCCCGCCGCCAAACGCTCCGACCGCAGGTCCTCCTCACCGCGCCACCTCCACCGCCGCTCCTGCACGGCAGGGCGGCGACATAAGCACAGCAGTCGCCTCGCTGACCGCGCCCCTCCTCGTCGCCGTGGATACGCCGTGTCCGCCCAAGCCCGATCTGCGCCTCCCCTTGCGGAGTTGGATCGGCGCCTCCCGGCGTCACGTCGCCAAGTTCCTCGTCCGACCAAAGCTTCTTGCAGCTGGCCCGAACCTGCCAGACCAGCACCCAAGCCGCCGTCCGCCGTTCTACGCTTCCACCTGTCTCCGGTGGCGAAGCCCAGCGCCTGCAGCCTCTCGTCCCATAACACGCCCGTCCTCGAGCCCCGCCGAGGCTCCTTCCCTTTGCTGCTTGACCCGGGTCAGCGGAGACACCGAGGATCTCCTCTGCCTCGCCCGTTCGCCCAAAATTCCAGCGCCACCAGGCTCCCTCCCGGCGGCAGAACCACCCCAAATGAGCCTCGCGCCCATCTCTCTCTTCGCCCTCCTTCCATTCTTCTCCCTCTCCCTCCATCTCCCTCTTTGTCTGCTTGTGCAGGGAGTTCCAGCGCCTCGAAGCTGCGGCCCGCCGTCCAGTCCCCATGGCCTCGAACTCTTGCCGCTCCGTCCCTGCCTCTCCGCCTCCCAGTCCAGCACACCGGCCCAGCCACGCAGCCAGTCGCCTCGCCTCCTCTCGCTCTCATTCCGGCCCTCTCTGTCCACAGCCGCTTGCTGAATTTTTCTTTGCCATGGCCTGCAATTCCTCCCGCCTCGGGAGCTCCCTTGCGCGCGGATCGAGACCCTCTCGCCCGGGCGTGCCCGTTCCGGCGTCCAGCGTCGCCGTCGACCACCGTCGCGGAGTTCCTGGTCGGCCCAGCGCGCCGACCTGCAAGTCCCTACGCCCCTGCTTTCCCTGCTTCAGCGAGGCAGGATGATGTGCCCTGCTCTCGCGTTGACCCGCGTCTCCGGGCCAATGGCGCTCGCCCGCTGGCCTGCGCCCTCCTCCACCCGACCCAGCCAGAGGCCGGTGAGCAACCCCTGCCTTTCCACTATTGGGCTAGGCAGATTCGGCCCATAAATGTTTTTTTTTCGTTCTGCGAATTTAACCATTATCGATGATTTAACAGTTTGCGAAACCCCTTGCACTTCATGCATATCATAACTCATGATCATGCATCATATGTAAAAACTTTATATATGTAAAATGCTTAGAATTTCATCTAGTTTCATAATATGTCATTTCATCCCATGTTAAAATGTTTAACTTGCTGTTTATTTAAATTTGCTAATATGCCATGTTAAAATGACTTATTTCATAACTAAATAACCATAACTGAATTAAATGTTCTTTATATAAATGGGGTGGAAAAATGCCTAGTTTAACATGGTGCAGTTTATTTTCCTGTTTAACAACTCTAAAATATGTTTTAGGGCAGAACAGTACCGAATCTAAAATATTGCTCATGAGGATTTTCCGAATTGTTGTTTCTTATTTCGGCCTCATTTAAACTTGCCTAAATAGTAAGTTTATTTATGCTTCACCCTTGCCATGTTTAAAACATTTAATATTGTTGTGTACCTAAGCGAGATCAAACTAAATATGTCAATGTGGTGTTTTGTCAATATGCAACCCGTTGCATATTGAGCTCCATAATTAGTAGTATTGTTTGTTGCATATTGCCATGCCATGCCTCATTAAACGGACATGCATCATACTTGATTGTGCATCATGCCATGTTTATGCATTTTACCATGTTGTTTGTTTCTTTCGGTGTTGCTTCTCGGTTCCGTAATGTTGCGATTGTGAGGATTAGTTCGACTACTCCCGTTAGTTCTACTTCATGGACTCGTTCTTCTTCCTAAGCGGGATTTCGGGCAAGATGACGCTTCTACAGATCTCACTACTATCATTGCTATGCTAGTTGCCTCGTTCTATCGCTATGCTGCGTTACCTATCACTTGCTGCTCAAGCCTCCAAATTGCCATGAACCTCTAACCTTTGTCCCTTCCTAGCAAACCGTTGTTTGGCTATGTTACCGCTTGCTCAGCCCCTCTTATAAGCGTTGTTAGTTGCGGTGAAGATGAAGCTTGTTCCTTGTTGGAACATGGAGACGTTGTTCCTTGTTGGAACATGTTTACTTGTCGGGATATCACAATATATTTATTTAATTAATGCATCTATACACTTGGTAAAGGGTGGAAGGCTCGGCTTATGCACTGGTGTTTTGTTCCCTCTTGCCCCTTAGTTTCGTCATATCGGTATTATGTTCCCAGATTTTGCGTCCCTAACGCGGTCGGGTGATTTATGGGACCCCCTTGACAGTTCGCTTTGAATAAGACTTTTCAGCAAAGGCCCAACCTTGGTTTTACCATTTGCCTCACCACCTATATACCCTTCCTTGGGTCGGCCAACCCGAGGGTCATCTTTATTAGCCCCCGGCGGTGCTTCTCTAAGTCTGGTTCGAACCAGAGCTGCTGAGGGCCACCTTGGGGAGCAACGGTTGGTTTTACTCGTAGCTAGTCTCATCGGTGTTTCCACGAGAGCGAGATATGTGCAGCTCCTATCGGGATTGTCGGTAGCATCGAGGCGGCTTTGCTGGTGTTTATTCTTTGTCGAAATGTCTTGTAGCAGTTCGAGACTGATCGGGTCTTCGGGGAGAAGAATATCCTTCATTGATCGAGAGCTCATCATAGGCTAAGTTGGACACCTGCAAGGTTTGAACTTTGGCCGTGCCCGGTTATGTGGCAGATGGGAATTTGTTAATGTCGGTTGTAGAAAACCGAAGTTGATCTTAATTAAAATACACCAACGTGTAATGCGTAACCGTGAGTGTCTCTTTTGGGGTTGATCGAGAGAGAACACGGTTTACAGGTTATGTCGGCGTAAGTAGGAGTTCAGGATCACTTCTTGATCATTACTAGTTGGCGACCGTTCCTTTGTTTCTCTTCTCTCTCATTTGCGTATGTTAGCCACCATATATGCTAGCGCTGCTGCAACCTCACCACTTTATCCCTTCCTTTCCTTTAAGCTTTGCTAGTCTTGATACCCATGGTAATGGGATTGCTTGGAGTCCTCGTGGCTCACAGTTACTACACCACCAGTTGCAGTACAGGTTGTCGATGATCATGGCCTTGAGCGATGTTTGCTTGTATTGGAGTTCTTCTTCGCTTCTTCTTGATCGGGGATAGGTTCGGTCGGCAGCCTGGGCTAGCAAGTGGATATTGTTTGAGTTTACTTTTATGTTTCATCCGTAGTCAGGATGTTGATCTTGTATTTGATGTGATGTTGTATTAGGTGTGGCATTGTATGCCTTATGTATGTATCCCCACTATTATGTAATGTTGATGTAATGATATCCACCTTGCAAAGCGTCTTCAAGATCTTCTATCCTTAGTGGGACCTTGAGTTCCTTTAGGATAGGTCGCATCTTAGGCGTATTAAGTTAGTATCGAGCCTCGACCGACCTTAGGAGCCCCTTGTTTGTTGGCGTTGTTGAGTCTAGAAAAACTATTTGAGTCTTAGGATTATATATATCGGAGTAGGATTCTTTTACTCCTCGGTCCTTCGTCGCTCTGGTGAGGCCTCTGACGTAGATGTTTTGTCTTTCCTCTCCTCAAATTTCACGAATTTTTTTAGGATCATGGGTATCTTGGGATCGTTCCGATAGTCTTGTGGCGAACATTGTTCTTGGTGCCTCGACATTTAGGGGTTGTGGCGGTGTCCGGGGAGTTGAGCTCCAGTGTTGTCGTCACAATTTTATCGTTGCAGTTCTGGAATACACGAGATTTGCCGACATCGAAATCTCTTTTATACAGTTGTTGGTGAGATAACCCGATAACCCGATCTTGGGGCGAGTTAGGGATATTGCCATAGCTTGTATAACGGATGCTTTTGAAGGTTGAGGTACCACGATTTCGAAGGTTTCTTGGTTATGTGTTGAAGGATGGATACAGCTGGATCTAGGTATTGTTAGTTTGGGTGATATATTTTGTGTCCCTGTATCCCCAACACGGATTGCATAACGAGAAAGTTTGGGAGTTTATAGGTGGGAATTCAAGTAGCTCTAGAATATCTTTCCGACGGATGCATGATATGAGATTGGGTAACGAAAAGGATAGTGAGATACTTAATCCATACAAAATTTTGGCATTTGGTATCCTAAGAGGAGCTCTTCGATCTTGTTGGCTATTCCGACTCGGACTATGCGGAGACAAGGTTGATAGAAAGTCCACCGGTGCTTGTCAATTTCTTGGTAGATCTCTTGTGTCTTGGTCCTCCAAGAAACAAAACTTCGGTATCCTTATCCACATGACTGAATATATTGCCGCTGGTTCATGTTGTGCTCAATTACTTTGGATGACCCAAACTCTTAAAGATTATGGGATATATGTGAGACATGTTCCATTGCTTTGTGATAATGAAAGTGCTATCAAAATTGGTCATAATCACATGCAACATTCTCGAACTAAGCATATTGAAGTTAATCATCATTTCATTCGAGATCATGTTGCTAAGGGTGACATTGATCTTAAGCATATTCGCACCGAAAAGCAATTAGCGGATATATTCACTAAACCTCTTGATGAGAAAGTGTTTTGCAGGTTAAGAGGAGAATTGAACATCATTGATGCTTCAAACTTAGTAGAAACTCCATTGGATACATACAAGACATGAGCTTATGACTAATCCTTGATATTTCTCTTATGATGAAAAACTTATGTCTTGGATATATTTGTATCTTGCATGTTATCTAACCCATGTAGGTACTAGGTTGAATCAAATTCCATGAGGTTGAAACCTACTCATATCTTGAGCAATCTCTACATCACCAAGTCTCTACACAAGGTGGTTGAAGACAAGGAAGCACGAAACCATTCAAACATATCCTTTGACAAATTCTATGTTGAGTTTCATGATTGTCATTTTGGATATACAAGTGCTCTTCCTTGCAGAACTAACCCATGTGGTAGATGGACTCAAATTCAAGTGGTGCTCCAAATTCTTGATGAGCTACATCAACCTTAAGCAACCCACAAGTTCAACTACATGGACAACCACCAACCAAGGTATGTTATTCCATCTTAGAAGCTTTACTCCGAGTCATGAGTTAAAGCAACTCGACAAGATGAATACATCAAGATGTAAACGAAAAATGTCAACCTCATTTTGAGCTTAAGCGATGAGTATGGCCTATGATCAAGTGATCTCACTTGACTCCTAATCAATATACTCTAACATAGGTGACTTTGTGCTTCGACCATCTCTAGATGAAGTTCTCTGTGTTCTTTTACGAGTTTTTGCATTTGTCTCATGCATTTGTGTTTCCCCTTTCAAAAAAACTTCATCTAGATTTCTTTCTGTTTTCTCTGCATTTTCTGCATCTAATTCCTTGCATATCTTTTATTTAATTCCTTGCAAATCTTTGTGAGATCTTACTAGTCTAGTGAGCTGAGGTGACAAGTGTTCTCTGCGATGAACTTCAGTTACACCGATTTGTTATTTTCGGACCAACGAATCTTTTAATGCGACGAAGCATACCACTAGGTGCCACCGATTTCATATGGGAAAAACTCTTTGCCACATATTACATGTTTCTTACAGTCCAGCTCCTCAATGAATCTTGTCCTCTACAAGCATCACATTTTCATCATTGCTTTTCTGTGTCTCAAGGACCAAACCCATTCGACAGACTCAGAAGACCCTTCTTGAAATTGATGTCAAAGGGGAGAAAAAACATCAAAGCTTATCATTTGGAGAGAGAGAGCATCAATTTGCTTTTCTTCTTAAGGAGAGAGATACCTTCTAGGGAGAGACCCTCAAAAGGAGAGAGAGATCTCGAGGGAGAGATACTAAGTAGAAAGTATTTCTCAAGGATCCCAGATGCTTGGTGTTCAGAGGAGAGATGTCCACATGTCTTCTTGAGGGATAGACATGTTCATATGATCTGTTGTGCTCAATTTTGCATTAGCATACATTAGCTCTGAACTTTAGCTCGATCATCATTCATATCTTTCAGCTCTGTTTTCCTTCACTCTGTTTTTCATTCCTATCTTCTCAAAGTATCCATGTTAGATTCAGAAGCAGACATCTAAGGAAAGAGATCATTTAAATTCATTGCATATCTTTACTCTTGGGGACATGTCTAATCAATGTGGTACTCAGTACTCCTCTCTACATGTCATCTCAGTCTTGGTATTCTTGTGGTTTCTTACATTTTGCTCTGGCTAGTAGATGCATCTGTGTTATCTAACCTTGTTTTCACATGTTCATTCCATCCTAAGCCAACTCAAGACCACAAGGTAAGTATATGCATCACAATCATGTGTATGAAATTCTTGCTGATGTACATCTTGTTTGCAAGAAGGACTCATGGCATGAAGGTATTCTCTTTAATACTTTTTGCTCTGATGCAGCCAAGATACATGTAACACATTGCCTGCTCTATCATGGTTATGCTATCACATGCTTCTATATTTCATATTCACATGATTGCATACATGTAGGGGAGCCTATGCTATTACATGTCTTTCCAAGCTTTACTTGCTATTCTTTATATCTTTATCTAAAGCTTTGATGTATGTTGCCATCAATTACCAAAAGGGAGATTGAAGCACAAGTGCTCCTAGGTGGTTTGGTAATTAATGACAACATATCTCTTGTTGGACTAACACTTTTATCTAGTATGTTTCAGATAAGTTCAACAATGGAGTGGCATGGACTAAAGGATGTGGGAACTCCTTCAAGATGCTAAGGACAAAGTTGGCTCAAGCTTCAAGCTCAAGACTCTTCATTTTACATTTAGTGATCCAAGATCACATTGAGTCTATAGGAAAAGCCAATACTATCAAGGAGGAATGAGGTGTTGTAATGAGCCTCTTGCTTCAAAGTGCTTAGTGATATGCTCCAAATACCCTCAACTACTTTCCTACTTCCACATTTGTCCTAAACCTAAAGTCAAACTATTTATGATTCTTTCTATCCGGTATCCGGGTTTGGATGTCTTATACTGCCAAAACCTAGGCAAATTGGTCTCACCGATAGGGATCTCGGTCTCACGGAGATGGGATTGTAATCTCTCTGTATGTCCATTATCAAAATTGGTCTCACGAGTTTGAGCAATCGGTACTACCGAGATTACAATGCAAACTCTCTGGTAACTTATTATCAAAATCGGTCCCACGGTTTGATGTCAGTCAAACGAGTTTGCGACCAACTCTCTGGACTTATTACCAAAATCGGTCCACGAGTTTGTGTAATCAGTTTTACCGAGATTACGTTATTCCATAACCCTAACGAATCGGTTCCACCGAGTTGCATTCGGTCCCCGAAAACCCTAACGGTCACATAATTTGCTATCGATCTGACCGGGTTTAACGATTCGGTCCCACGAGTTTGGTAGATTGTGTGTAGCAGTTAGATTTTATGTGGAGCTATATATACCCTCCTCCTCTTCGTGGAAGAGCCATCGGTGAACCTACACTTCCAGCATCCTATTTACGAGAGAGAACTACCTACTCATGTGTTGAGGCCAATATTCCATTCCTACCATATGAATCTTGATCTCTAGCCTTCCCAAGTTGCTTTCCACTCAAACCCTCTTTCCACCAGATCAAAATCCTATGAGAGAGAGTTGAGTGTTGGGGAGACTATCATTTGAAGCACAAAGAGCAAGGAGTTCATCATCAACACACCATTTGTTACTTCTTGGAAGTGGTGTCTCCTAGATTGGCTAGGTGTCACTTGGGAGCCTCAGACAAATTGTGGAGTTGAACCAAGGAGTTTGTAAGGGCAAGGAGATCGCCTACTTGAAGATCTACCGCTAGTGAGCCAAGTCCTCGTGGCGGCGGCCATGGTGGGATAGACAAGGTTGCTTCTTCGTGGACCCTTAGTGGGTGGAGCCCTCCGTGGACTCATGCAGCTGTTACCCTTAGTGGGTTGAAGTCTCCATCAGCGTGGATGTGCGATAGCACCACCTATCGGGACCACGCCAAAAACATCCGTGTCTCAAATTGCGTTTGAATCCTCCATACCTTCCTTTACATTCTTGCAAGTTGCATGCTTTATTTTCCGCTGCTCATATACTCTTTGCATGCTTGCTTGCTATATGTAGTGAATGTTAAACTTGTGCCTAAACTCCTCAAACTTTAAAGAAACTTAAAACTACAACTTTGGTACTTAGTGTCTAATCACCCCCCTCTAGACACCTCTTCTCAAGGTCCTCTGACACCAATCTTGTTTCAAAAGTGTGGCCTGTTCCTTGTGTGGCCTTGAGCCAAGGGGGCTGTGCCGTCAGAGAGCGTATTCCTCAAAACAAAGGAAACCAAGCGGGTACCAGATCTCGGCGAGCAGGGGCCGCAACCACCTTCACCATAGGTGCGAACCTCGAACCCAAGCGGGAAGAGCTGGGTGAAGTTCCTGTGGCATAAAGAGAAGGTGTTAGCATGGGGACCTGTCGGTTGGCGGGGTCCCGGCGTGATTGAGCATCACCTCGCGTGTGCTAGCGTGCGCCGTGAAAGCGGACGACATTCCGGAAGAAACAAGCTTTTATCGTCCAAGAGACCCGCAAGCTAGAGGCAGCGAGGGGATTCGTGGTGCTACCCGGATTGGATGGCCAACCGGTTATCGTTAAAGGGAAAGAGCGTATGTGTGTCGATTCACCAACCTCAACAAGGCTGTTTATCGGTGTCAAAACCGGCGGATCATGGTGGGGTCGAACTGTCGCGTCTAGGCGGATGGTAACGAGGAGACAAGGGACACGATGTTTACCCAGGTTGGGCCCTCTTGATGGAGGTAAAACCCTCGTCCTGATTAATATTGATGATGTGTGTTACAGAGTGGATCTACCACGAGATCAAAGAGGCTAAACCTAGAAGCTAGCCTATGGTATGATTGTTGTTAGTCTTATGGACTTCTGACCGTCCGGTTTATATAGACATCGGAGAGGGCTAGGGTTACACAAAGTGGTTACAAAGGTAGGAGATCTACATATCCGTGTAAGCTTGCCTTCCATGAGAAAAGTCCCATCCGGACACGGGCGAAGTCTTCAATCTTGTATCTTCATAGTTTTGGAGTCGGCCGATGATGATAGTTCGGCTGTCGGACACCCTAGTCCGGAACTCCTCGATATCCCCGACGGGCTTGCAGCGAGTCCGGTAGCGTATATGTCTTGGCGTTGGCGGGTTCTCCTTCAAACTTCATGTTCCCGTCAAACAATGTCCGGCTTCCTTATAAATGTTGCGCTCCTTGGCTTCTCGCCCAATGTGGCCTTCTTCCGCGTGTGTCCTACGAATGCAAAAGGCTGAGTATTTTACATTTACCCCTAGCCATGCGAGCAGAAACGCCTATAAGAGGCGAGATCTAGATCCAGCTCACACCATCCTCCATCCGCAAGTTCTCATCAGGCGCCTCGACAAATCCATTCCATCATGGATAGCCCAGCGGCTCCTCCTCTCGCTCCCAGCCTAAGCCCGAGGAGATTGGGGGATGCTCAGTTCCACAATGAGCTAGTGGCACTCCAAACCGAGGATATCTTCCCCGGCTTTCATGGTTCGGTTCGGCAGGACTAGCCACCTACAAGGGTGGAAAGCAGGCGGAGGCGTCCTAACCCTTCAAAGGGGGCGGGTATGCTTTGTCCCCTATCTAATAAGGCACTCGGTTTCCCATACATCCGTTTCTCCGAGGCTCCTAGAGTTCTGGACTCGGCTTCACCACCTCCATCGCCTCCATTTTGCACATCAGGCTTCGTTAGCTCTTTGCGAGCTGTTCTTGGGCATCGAGCCCCATTTTCTTTATTTGTGGAAGAGATTGTTTTGTCTCGTACCCGTTCTCATGAAAGTCGATATATCAAGTGGCGGGCGAAATGGCGCATCGCCAGGACGGATATCTATCCGGCACCCGAAGAAAGCGTCGAAGGCGGCCTTGAATGGTTCTACATGGAGGCCCTCTGCCGGATCCAGATTCGGATCGGCCTCCGGAGATTCAGCAATGCTCCGTTGAAGCGCCTGAAGTTGGCGCCATGAGCCCTCAGCGGAGAAGATGATAGGGCGTTCATTGTCGATGGGCGGATTAGGTTCTTGGCCCTCCGGATTGACCATGATTGAGTCATGGCCACGTGCATTATCTCGAGGTGCAGCCACTCCAATATAGGGGCCACCCTATGTGGGATTTCAGCGGGGAAGATGGCGCCACCCGTCATGGCAGCAATGGGCGGGCTCGGCAGCGATCGGCAAAGATCCTGTCCGGCTTGTACAAGGGGAGAGGAGGACTTCCTCCATGCGAATCCGTTGAATGGATTCTCTATGAATAACCCTCGGGCTGGGTAGCGGATGTTCATCTACCGATCCATACTTTTAAAGTCAAGTATCTTACTCTGTGATTTCGGCGCGGAGCTGCCCGGGGCGTGGAGGGCATCTGACCTAACTCCACAGCCGAGGATCGAGCGATCCTTGATCCGACCTCGAAGAGGATCCGGACATAAAGGTGGAGCTGATTGGCGGGGTGTTCCACCAACAGCATGGGCAATGCCCTGAGTAGCCATCTGGTGACTACCGGTTTGTTCCGGCCTCCCAAGTGACTCGACCGAGTCTTGACACCATCATTTGATCCGCGCTCAATTCTGACCATCCCATCTGATGTTGCATGAGGAGGTGTCTTTAGGCGGGAAGCGAACCGGCGACGACCAACAGGGGCCATCCGGCCCGGCGGAAGAAGGAGTGCAATGCGAACGGCGTCGCGCCGCAATAGTGCGAACACCGCTATTTTTAAGGAAGGATCCCGGGAGGTATATTAATGCTCATAACTTTTCAGAAAAAGCGCTCGCGGACGGTGTCGGAGAGGTTGCCAATCAGCGTCCGCCAGCCTCCGCGCATGGTCCGGAGGCGAATACAAGGCATGAGCGGACGCTCCTCCGGCGAAGGATGCCGCGGGCTGTCCATACCAGGTCGAGTGAGGCGCCATGAATCCACGAGCGTCGCCGGACAGTTCTTCGTGGCGTGTTTCTCCCGGGCGTTAAATGCCTTTGATGAAAGCGGCACCTCTGTGCGCTCAAGATGGGTTAACGAGCCCGGAGGCGGTATGTGAAGACATACGGTAAAATTTTAATAGTTATATGATGCCCGAGACTTAAAATAGTTGAAATAATATTATGCAGGATCTTACGGAGAAGAATACCCATCTGTCGGGGCTCCAAGAGTGCAAGGCCCAACTTGAGCCGCCTTGGCATGACGAGGAAATACAGACCCCCTTGGTAAGGCGTGCTGAAAAGATAATTATTTAACAAAGTGCGCTTGAATCGACAATAATATTCGGAGGCGCGGACTAGATCCGGACAAGCAACAACTACTGCGTCAGCTAAGGGCGTGAGAGGTGCTTATGAAGGTGCGGCGGGGAGAAACAAGCTCCAAGATGCCCACACTCAGCGAGAGAAGAGCTGAAAGGTGTTGGGCCGGTATGCAGCTCCGTGAAGGAGAATCGGCGGCCGTCGCGGCATTTATAGTAAGTGCTTGAACAAATTACTTTGAAAAGAAGAATTGTGAAAGTCGATTGACGAAATATGTTTAGGTGTGCTCACAGTGCATACTGAGAGAAATGCACAGGTCACGGGTGACCAACTTCCGAGCTGGTGCAATTGCTCGAGCGTGTTCGGCGAGCGATGAGTGGCGTCGTTCATGCTTTATGGCCATCCGTCTCCACGAGGCCTTGGTGAGCTTGTTGAGGCTTGAGGGAACGCAGCGACGCCTCCGTTTGTGGAAGATATCGGCTGCCGTCGTCGGGCGCCGAGGTCTGCGCCATGGTGAAAGCGTTACCGAAGGCTGACCGAACCACATGGCGAGTCGGACCTGCGGGGCCTTATGGAAGAAGATCCTGTGAGCTTGATGTGCGGCCAAGTAGAACTGGCGTGAAATATCCCAATAGGACTATAAATTAGACAGCCTATTAGATGGAATTGAGAGGAGTACAATCGGTCGGTTTGGCGATGTAATTTGAAATGACATGTAAAATGCCTTATAGCGGATTGTAGATCGTTTGTCTTTGCGGACCGTTCCGCTTCAACCTCGGGACCCAACAGTCCGGAGTGTGTCCAAATACCCTACGGTTATAAAAGAACGGGGCATGCATGGAGACAAGGCGTCGGGGTCATAATTGCTTTGTCGGACAAGTGCCCAACTAGTTATGTTATATTACATGGTTAGTAAAAACATCTTCCGGGAGAATAGTTCCGTTAAGGTTTCCTTTCCTAGGAGGCATGCCCTAAAGTGCAATGCGGGACTCTGAAAATAGAAAAAAAAGCATAAGGGCAGATAAATAAGTAAGTAATAAATCATCTTTCAAGTCACCGACCGAATATTCTCTTAAAACGCTAGCTTTCGGCTTCACCCAGTCTTAGGTACATCCGGTGACGGCGTAGCAATCACAGAGGTGCTCCTTTACCTCCTAGCGAACAATCGGGAGCGTGGGGTAAGCACATGAGCGAGCAACCCATCTTGGCCAAAACTTAAGTCATATCGATGCATACAATGGTGAATAAAAGGTACATGCGGAGTATGACACATGTATTGGGCATGAAGCCCATATGAATAAGCTTACGGTAAAAAAGCCCCAGGTATAATGTGTGCGGGAGCACATCAAGTGTGTCGAACAAAGCGCCAAATCAGCCTATAAAGGTATTGAAAAAAAGTGGGAAGAAGGAGGACAAGAGCGGTAAAAAATATAAAAGGTGGGCCGGGGAGTAGAGGCGAACACGGAGTCGGCGTTAAGCGTAGAATCTTGGGAGGCGGGCTGCGTTCCATGGGTTCGGCTCGAGTCGGTTGTCGGATCGTTCACGTGGGCGGTATGCTCCGCGGTCGGGACTTGTCGATGATGAAGGACCTTCCGGCAGGCTTAAGTTTGTCCTTTTTCTTGTCCTTGGGCTTAAGTTCGCCAACATTGTAAGTTTTGGCATACTTCTCTGCTTTGATATCTTGAGCCTGCTTGCGATAAAATCTGGAATGAGCCTTGGCCGTCCGCTCCTCCTCTAAGGCGTCCAAACTGTCTGGCGATCCAACTCGGCTTCTCTTTCTTCGTACATGCGCTACGAGGTGAGTCATGGATTATATCATGGCCAGAACTGCCTCTGCCGTATACCATAAAAATGGTGTGAATCCGATTGGTTGGTTTGGCGTGGTCCGCAGCCCAGTCTGGTCGAGCTCCTCTACCCGGTCGTGTTAGATTCCTTGAGGACCGCACTAGTGCAGGTTTGATGCGCTCATGATTAGACCATTTGCTCGCTCGACTTAACCGTTAGTTTGGGGTGATAGGCTGAAGCGTGTCGAGCTTGATTCCCATGTTTTGCACGAGTTTAACCTCGTCGGCCGTGAAGTTAGTGCCGTTATCGGTGATGATGCTCTAGGGGGCGTAAAGCGGTGTACTACCCCGATATAAGTCTATCACGGTCCGGATTACGCGTTTTAACTTGGCAATCCATTTGGTGAATTTGTCCACCATGACCAATAAGTATTTGTGCTTGTGGGTTCCCCCTTTAAGGGGTCCAACCATATCAAGCCCCGGACATGACGGCGGGTGATGGGTATAGTTTTGAGGTGGTGGGTGGCATGTGGATCTGATTAGCAAAAGAAGCAACAGCAAGCGCATCGTTGGACTAAGTCTGAGCATCTGCCGGGCTGTCGGCCAATAAAATCATGTCGGAAGGCCTTGCCTACAAGGGCCGGGCTGCAGCGTGGTGCCACGAGTCGGTGAATTTCAACCGGAGATTTCGCCCTTCCTCTTGGAGATACACCTTTGAAGGACTCGGTTGTGCTTTTCTTATAAAGTTCTCCCTCATGGACCTTGTAGGCTTTAGATGGCGAACTATGCAGCGGGCCTCATTTTGGTCTTGAAGTTCTGCCGCATTAAGTAGGCTAGGAATGGTTCTATCCACAGGCAATTACTGCCATTATTTACGTGAGCTGAAGGTGTTATTTCATTGGTTGAGCCGCCCGATTGTGTCGGAATGGTGCGAGGTTAGGTGATGCGGTGGCTCGGTTATTATTCCGGACTCCTCTTCCCATAATACGGATGGCTTAAAGCCGTTCGGGAAGATGTTTGGAGGGGCGGCGTCTCGTTTGGCGCCGATGCGTGCTAACCGTCGCTGCTGGTTATTATCCGGGCTACATGGTGGAATTGAGTCCTTGACCGAGCTTACATTTTTAGGGCGGCGTTGCGATGGCTGCCATTTTGGATCTTTGGCGTCAAAGTCTCCATTTACTTGGGATATTGCGAGTTTGAATCGCGCACCTCTAGGCATTGAATGCCCATGGAATTGCCATCCGGAGGCCATGTAGAAGGGCCTCGTATTGACTGCGTTGTTGGAGTCCATGTACATTATTTGAAATGCGTATTGGATTGTGTCTTGATTGGGGATGTCGGGGCGTAGCCTAAGCCAGCCAACATTTTGGATCCGTCGAAATGCATGATCCGGTTAGATCGCGCCGTACTCTTTAGGGAGTTAAACGGTCCATTTGGCGTGAAGTCAGCGAGAACCTGCGACTTTATAGCTCGCCGTGGTTTGTAGCTTATGTCAAATGGTAGGCTCGACCCATTTGCAATCCTTCCCGTTGTGTTGCGATTGTTTATAATATCGTTGAGAGGTACTTGAGAGCCCGAGTTATTGAACACTCTTGAAAGTAGTGTCGCGGCTTCCGGGATGCCATGAACACCGCATACACTATCTTTTGATAATGTGTGTGCGGGATTTGATGCAAAAGTCTCGAAGGCATTAATACCGTCTTTGGTACTGCTGGGTTGGTTGCGGGGCAAAAAGCCTGCGCCACTTTTACCACTGCCGTAGTATCCAACGCTCAAAGGCTGTGTGTTGGTGCGCCCTCCGTCTTTGTGGATTTTGCGAGTCGTTGAGCCATCCCTCGATGCAGTTCCGTACCCCATGGGGTTTTGCTTTGGTTTTTAGGTGCTTGGTATGAAGCACCCTTTTATTTCAACTGGGTTTGTATTGAGGCGATTGTCCCAAAACCTAGTTTGGTTTCCGAGCACTCTCCGTCGCGCAGTTTTTGTCTGATGGTGCTAGGTCAGCGGCGTGAAACTTGCGGACGATGCGTTATGATTCCCTTGTCCATGCAATTCCCAGCACTCGGCGGCTATTGTTGAGCTGGTAAAGGCTTGCGAGGCACGCCAATTTCACGTAAGCAGATCCATCGGCGGCGGAGAGTGCGCAAACTATACCCTCTCATGGCCATTCATAGTTTGGGGCTGGACATTCTAGGCCCGTTCCCTCGAGGCACCGGGGGCTATCGCTACCTCTACATCGCCGTGGACATGTTCACCAAGTGGGCTGAGGTGGAAGCTGTCCGCACCATCGGGAGCTCTGCGATCAAGTTCATCCGGGGCCTCGTGAGCGGTTTGGGGTGCCTAACGCATCATCACCGACAACGGTTCATATTTCACCAGCAATCTCTTCAAAGCGTATTGTGCTAACCTTGGAGCGTAGATATACTCGCTTTGGTGGCGCACCCGAATGCGGCGGGCGAAGCGAGCCAGCGGAGGTCTGAAGAACCTCAAAACCAGGACCTTCAAGAAGAAGGCTGGAGGCTGCGGCGAGGGGCTGACGAGCGAGCTCCAGTCCGTTTGTGGTCCATCCGCCGATAGCGGCCAAGCCATGGCGAGACCCTGTTCTTCCTCGTCTCACGGGCGAAGCCGTCCTCCCTCACGAGGTCGGCGTTGGTCCGCCACAGATCTGGCGTTCGACGAGGTGCGCGGGGCGCCATGCGGGGGCGGATCTCGTCTTTGGGGAGGAACATCGTCGAGGCGCGCTGCGGCGCAAGGTATCAATAAGCTGTGGCGATACCCTGCCACAACATCCGCCCGGGACTCTTGAGGTAGGGACCTCGTGCTCGAGCGGGTCCTCTCCGGGGAAGGGTTGCACAAGCTCTCTCCCATGTGGGAGGCCCATTCAAGGTTGTTCATGTTTCCGGGCCCGGCTCCGCATGCTTGGAGACTCGGGAGGGTGCCCATCGAGCGCGTGGAACATCCAGCATCTCGGAAGTTCTACCCTTGAAGAAAGGCCGGGCACGTGAAAGAGCAAGCGCTGTGAAGCTCATTTTCGAAAGGCCGGAGCACATGAATAAGGCAAACACTGTGAATCTCATTTTCCCGAAAGGCCCGAGCACGTGAAGAAGAAAGCACTGTGAAGCTCATTTTCCCAAGAAAGGCCGGGCACATGAAGAAGCAACGCATGTGAAGCTCATTTTCGAGAAAGGCCGGAGCACATGAAGAAAAAGCCTTTGTGAAGCTCATTTCCGAAAGGCCGGAGCACGTGAAGAAGGCCAGTGCTGTAAGCTCGCCGCCCGTGACACTCTCACGTAATAATGAGTGGGGTTGTACCGCCCGGAGTCTCGGAGAGCCGCCATCGGGCCTCGGGGCTCCCTCCCACGCCAGTGGCAGCACTAGCTCGCTGGTGAGAAGGCGTCGAAGACTAGATTAGGTGCGGACACGGCTTTTTCATTGCTTTCTGCGGTTGGCTTGTTAGTTCCTATTTGAAGTTTTATTGAAGTCATTCCGTCCTTGGCTTGTGATTCTTTGTCTTTTTAGCTCACTTGCCTCGATTTCTCTCGCGCAAGTCTCGCGAGGATCAGCTGAGGCACCCTCGCAGTGTTTTCTGCCCTTGTAAATGCGAAGCTTTCCTATCTAGGTCCACTCAGGAGCACCCCTCCCGATCTGTGCCCCACGGCATCGCGCCTTGAACAGGGACCTGGTGAGTCGCCTCCACCAACCGGGCGAGCTACCCCTCGACTAATCCTTGCAGGACATGAAGCGTTAAGCGAGGCCTCCGCCTCGAGGCGAGGTCGCGACAGCCCCGAGCTAAGTAATTCCTGCGCGGGCATGTGGCACAAAAGCACGGCACAGAAATAAGCGGAAACAGCATGGTAATTAACAGCAACAGTTCATGCGCCCCACGGGACCCTACACTATTTTCTCTTTGCGCGGCAAGGGAAAAAACAAAATAAACCGGCTTGCTCGGCACCAACTTCATGGCGAAGGCTCGTACGCCTCCGGAGCTCAGTTGGACTCCTCCTCGCGCTTCACCGTAAGCGCTGACGCGTGGCTGACCGCTACCTCCTCAGACAGGCGCGGCGGCACGAGGGCTGGTCGCGGACACGCTGGAGGAGCTGCTGTCGAAGGAGAACCACGGCTCGGCAGGCCCAGGCGCCGCCGACCCGCGCTGCTGTCATCTTCATCCCGATCATCACTGGGCTGGGTACGGCGCGGTCGTAAATCTTGAGGCAGCACCGGCACGGCGACCGTCTTCTCCGAACACCCTCACGTAGAGGTGGCATCGCCCGTCGAACTTGAAGTGCAGGGTGCACCACGGCTCAGCCGCAGCGGCAAATGTTTGCCAGCCGCGGGTGGAACCACATTCAGCGGCGGATACCTCCAGCGAAGTCCGGAGGCCTGCTGCAACAACCGTCCGCTGAAGCGAGCAGCGCCGGGCGCGGCGAAGTTCACCCGAAAAAGCGGGGAAGCTGGAGCCAGCTGCTGGTCGGCTCCACCGACCACCACGGCGAACTCCGGCAGCACCTCCGCCCGAGTGGAAGCGCGCCTGGGGGTTGTGCGGTCGCGCACGCCCCCATCGACAAGCTGGCGCCCATCGCGCGCGAGGATCACCTCCACGACCACGGGAAGCGCTATGGGAGCCACGGGATGCTGCGAGGGCGGCCTCGACCGCGCTTGGCGAGTAGTCGGGCCCAACTGGCGGGTCTTCCCTTCTCCGGCGAGAACCTCTTTGGCGAGAGCCATGGAGAAAGGAGTAGCAAGAGGGATGGTGGAAGGGCTTGCACCGTTCGTGCCTATAGTGGAGGAGGCCAACCGTCGGCCTCCCGATTCTGGTAATCATGACCCATTTCTGCGTGCGAGGGACTTGTCAAGTCATGCAGTCCCCAAGGGATCGTGGGAAGCGGAGGCGCCCACAACCAATCAATGCACCTTGGCGCCCAAGGCCGCATGGCTGTTAGGGACCCGTGGCGCTCGCCGCCTTGGCTTCTCTGCTAAGCCAAGTCCAGGGCGCCTTGGGCCGGGGCTCTGTCGGCGTTAGGAGCAGGGGTCCCCAAACTTGCACCTGCGGCTGCGGCGTGGCTCAAGTGGGTGCCAGTGCAGCCAGTTTCATCAGCTCAAGCTCAAGACCGTCGCGAGGGCCAAGCCTGCGGAGGTGGGCGATAGGAACCTTCCTCGGGGCAGCCTCCTCGAGGCAGGCTCACGAGGAGGCGAAAGATCAAGGTAGGGTACCTCACAAGGGTGCCCCTTGATGCAGAGTCATGACGATCAAGATCGGTGCGGCGCCGGTGGCGCCGACCTGCGTAATCTCGTTTCCCCTTTGGTGCAAGAGGCAAGCACGAGCCAGGCATCGAGCAAAGGTTACCGCTTGATTGCAACAAGACCAAGACCAGCAGGCGGCAGGGCCGGAGTTCATCGTGGAGCCAGGACAGCGTCACCATCGAGCCTTTGGCAACGAAGACCAACTTTAATCGGGATAAGTGTACTAGATGTTCCCCTTCAAAATGGCCAATTGTTGGCGCCCTTCGCTCATTTTTTTGGGAAGAGGCCAGGGCCTCCCTCTATAAATAGGACTAGCCACCCACAGAGAGAGGGCGGGTTGAACCTACTAGAGAGAAGGCATTGGACTCACCCAAGCAGTCCATCGCACCAGCTCAAGAACAGCCCCTCGCGAGAACTGTTCTTCCTTTATCTTGTTCATCATCAGCCCTGAGGCAATCCACCACACCACAAACTAGAGTAGGGTATTACACCACAATGGTGGCTCGAACTAGTATAAACCTCGTGTCTCTTGTGTTGTTCATCGTTTCTAGTTTAGATCCTCGCTAACCATTACAGCGCGTGAGCTGGTAGGGAAAAGATCTCGCGCACGTGTTCGAACCTCAAGGTCTGCGGAACCGAAATCCGACAATCTCCATAGTACGCCGCTGAGTACCAGGTTAGAGCCATCACGGCGATCAGTTCATCGTCGTCTACACCGTGGATCCGTGGCGGTGAAAGCATGGCTTGCTAAGCTTCCTACCCATGTTCAGCAGTTCAATGGATGAGTGGGTGTTGGGCTAGATGTTGAGTACACCACGAGTCTGGGGCGAGAGAAGGATCTAAGGGCGAAGAGAGGAAGAAGCCCACCGTGATCCAGGTTTGCGTACATAATGTTTTCT
The DNA here is from genome assembly GCA_021605205.1 of Aegilops longissima. Taxonomy (NCBI): domain Eukaryota; kingdom Viridiplantae; phylum Streptophyta; class Magnoliopsida; order Poales; family Poaceae; genus Aegilops; species Aegilops longissima. The sequence goes on from JAHIAM010001576.1 coordinate 33,333, forward strand.
TGGTCTACACATATGCCATGCCGGCGTTGGGTGCAGGATTTTAGAACTTCCTCAAGGCCAAAAGAGTGAAATTCGTTCTTTGTAGGCTTTAAGAACAATAGGGATGTCTGCGTCCGGATAGGTCTCGTTGTAGGCCAGCCCTTGATCTCGAGAAGGCAAGCCTGGTGTCCTCCTCTCAACCTTCAATGATGACCACAGCAGCAGCCATGATTGATACTTGTCGCTAAACTGAAGAAACCTCATCACGAGTTTCATCATGCATGGGAGTCGAAGACACTAGATGAAGATCATCCTATCGCAGCAATGGATGCCTACCTTTGTTTAAATATCTACAAGGGTTGGATGAAGAAGCGAGCCGAGTGTCGGTTCAAGCAAAGAAGTGTCGTGACGAGGAAGAGGAAGAGGGCGAGGGCGAAGTCGAGGGCGTGGACTCGGACTCGGTAGGTGGCGATGCCGTCGCTTCGTGCTGGTTCTCTTGCGGTGTCAAGCGGACTAGTTGTTTAGTTTATTTTCAAGGGTGTGTTGTCTTTGAGGCCCCGGAGAACTATGTTTAGTATGTTCTTTCTCGTTATTTGAACTCTTTGAAATGCGATAGTAGTACTAGTACTATGTCTTACTACTGTTCTCCTAGCAGTTGGTACTCTTGCTTCGTATCTTCGTGTTCCTCTTGTACTTAATCGTTAAGTACTAGTAGTATAATTTGGGTCGATTGATTTGTGAAAGAAGTTGACGGGCGAAGAGAAGAGCGACAAAAGAGGTGGAAGAAGCCCTTCTAGCCATCCATGTTGCATCAAGCGGCTCATATGAGTCGACCCATAGTGCTCCATCAGATTGCAGGATCCACATGGCATTCAAGGTCTCGAAGGTAGATTCGCGTCCGCTTTACGGTTTGCGGGTTGGCGTCTGTGCGACCGGCTTCGCCGTGACAGCCACCATCGCGCCTCCTCCACATGGCGAGCGACAATGACACGCTAGTTCCTCCTCGTGGCATCTTTGGAGCCGCAGCTCGTCGTCCTCTTTGTATTTTGCGTGCATAGGGCAGGCTCCACCAGCTGCTTGCGTGCTTGGCAGGCAGGCACCGAGGAGGGACTGCAGCAGGCGTGAGTGGGCGAGCCTTGGCTTCATAGCCTTTGGGATGGCGGCGACATGGCGGTGATGGGCGAAAATAGTTGGCGGAGCGGAGCGCCCGGCATCTTGTGCATGCGGCGGCATATTGATGAGTAAGCGTGTGGGAGCTTACTTTGGTTTATATAAGGTTGGTCAAACTAAAAAGAAAACCGTACTAGTACTGCGTAAACATTAGACTTAGGCAGCGCTTTTATTAGTTAGTACCACAGCTTTCGGTTTGGGTTCGCAGACCCTTGAGTTGAACTACGGGGTGCGTCTTGAGATCTTTCCCCTACTAGCTCCGTCTCAAAGTCTACTAGGATCTAGGCTAGAAGAAGAACACACATGGGACACGAGATTTATATTGGTTCGGGCGACCATTGTGGTGTAATACCCTACTCCAGTGTGTGGTGTGGTGGATTGCCTCAGGGGCTGATGATGAATAGTACAAAGGGAGAACAGCCTCGCGAGGGTTGTTCTTGAGCTGGTGCGACAAACTCCTAGGGTGAGTTCAGTCGCTTCTATCTCTCTGAACGATTCGTTTTCTCCCTCCCTCTACTCTGTGGTGGCTAGTCCTATTTATAGATGGAGGCCCTGGGCCTCTTCCCAAATAATGAGCGGGAAGGGCGCCAACAATTGGCCATTTGAAGGGAACATATGGTAAACTTATCCGACTAAAGTTGGTCTTGGCTGCCAAAGGCTCCGGCGATGACGCTGTCCTGGGCTCCACGATGACCTCCATCCTGCCGTTCTGCTGGTCTTGGTCTTGTTGCACCGAAACAGTAACCTTTGCCTGATGCCTTGGCATGTGCTTGCCCCCTTTGCACCGAAGGGGAAACAAGGACACTATGCAGGTTGGTGCCCGCCTCGTCTCGTCGTCATGGCTTGCGTCACGGGCTCCTCGCGAGTGCCCTTGCCTTGATCTCTCTGCCTCCTCGCGATCCTGCACTGATGAGGCTACTCTGAGAAGCTTCACATCGTCCGCCCAGATCTGGCCCCTCGCGAGGTCTTGAGCTTGGTGATGAACACAGGCTGCTGGGCCCCACTTGAGCCACGCCGCGGCCGGGCGAGCAAGTTTGGGGACCCGTTCCCGAGCATCGCAGTAGCCCGGGCCCAAAGCGCCCGGACTTGGCGCGGAGAAGCGAAGGGCAAGTCTGAGCGCAGCGAGCCCTTATAGTATCTGACCTTAGGCGCTGCGTGGCCGATTGATTGGGCGTGGGTGTCCTGCTTCCCCACGCGCCTCGGCAACCTGCGACTTGACAAGTCCTGCATGCAAAATGGGTCATGATTACTGCGATCGTGGAGGCGCGGTAGGCCTCCTGCGGCTATAAGTATGAATGCGGCGCAAGCCATTCCGAGTTCATCTCTGCTGCTACTCCTTCCTCTCCATCCGGCTACTCGCCACTCCCATGCTCGCCGAAGAGTTCTCGGCGCGAGAAGGAAAAGCCCGTCGGGAAGGGCATGACTCTCCTCGAGACCAAGCCGGCGGGCCCGCCCTGCAAGCATCATGCGGCCCGATGGTGGCTTCCCGTAGTCGTGGAGGTGGTCCCGATGCTGGCGATGGCGCCCGATTGCAGATGGGAGAGCGCCGCAGCTGCGTGACCCCGAGCGCGCTTCCGCTCGGCGAAGGATCTGCCGGAGTTAAATCGTGTGGTCGGCGGACCCGACCAACACTGCTCCAGCTCCCTCGCTTCTTCGTTAGTGAACTTCCGGCGGCGCTCTGGGTGGCCTCGGCTTTAAGCGGGCGATTCTTGCAGCGAGGCCTCCTGAGGCTTCTGAGGTCTCCGTCGCCGAGGATGTGGCCCTGACCTCGGTGGCAAATGTTTGCCAGCGCCGTGGCCTTAGCGGAGTGCACCTGCACTTTAAGTTTGGCAGCGATGCCACCCTCTATGTGAGGGTGTTGGGAAAACGGCAGCCCGTCTTTGAGTGCTGCCGAAGATGATGACCGTGACGTGTGCCCGCCCGGCGTTGATCGGGCGAAGATCATGGCGGTAGCGTGGGCAGGCGCTCGGGGCTCGCCAAGCCGCGACTTTCGCCGGACGTAGCTCCTCCGGCGGTGGTCGCGACCAGCCCAGCGCCGTCGCGCCCGCTGAGGAAAGTAAGCGGGTCAGTCCGCCGTTGCGCCTCGGTGAAGCGAGCAGGGATCTGGCGAGCTCGGGCGTCAGAGCCCTCGCCGCGAGTCGGTCTTGTCGGCGTTAGGAGCAGGGGTCCCAGACTTGCCTGCTGCGGCTGCGGCGTGGCTCAAGGAGGCCAGGACAGCCCATCTTCATCAACACAAACTCAAGACCCTCGCGAGGCCAAGCCTCATGAGGCGGGCGACCAGGAGCTTCCTCGAGGCCGGCCTCGTCGGGTTGGCTCATGGAGGCGGAGAGTTCAAGGCAGGGTACCTCGCGAGGTGCCCATGGCCATAACCATGACGACCAAGGGCGCCGATCGAGCGCCAGCCCGCAGCGTCCTCCTTTCCTCTTTGGTGCAAAGGAGCAAGCGCGAGGCAAGAGCATCAAGCAAAGGCATCCGTTTCGGTGCAACAAGACCAAGACCAGCCCCAACGGCTGGAAGGGAGTCATCGTGGAGCCCAAGCAGGCGTCATTACCAGAGCCTTGGGCAGGCGAGGACCAACTTTAGTCAGGATAAGTGTACCCGATGTCCCCTTCAAAATGGCCAATTGTTGGCGCCCTTCTCGCTCAATATTTGGGAAGAGGCACGGGCCTTAGCCTATAAATACGAGTAGCCACACTCGGAGGCGACAAAAAGGCGATCGGATAGGAAGAAGGTGGGCATTTGGAATCCGAGAGAGATAGAGACCCGATCCTCAAGCTAGGCGATGGAACACCACCTAGCAGTTCATCACACCCACCAAGAACAGACCCTCGCGAGGTTGTTCTTCCCTATCTTGTTCCTCATCAGCCCAGAGGCAATCCACCACACCACAAACTAGAGTAGGGTATTACACCTGGCAGTGGCCCGAACTAGTATAAATCTCGTGTCTCTTGTGTTGTTCTTTCTAGTAGTTTTAGGTCCCCTTGATTGGCGAGTGCGAGGCGGTGGAGGATTGGATCTCCTTGCGCACCCAGTTGAACCTTAAGGGTCTGCGGAACGAAATCCTACATTTGGCGCGCCCGGTAAGTGCGCGGAATCTGCCTTTCATCGCCTCGTTCTTCCCGACCACCAACCATGTCGCGCTCGTCGGGCCCGCGCCCGGCCGAGCCGCCCTCGCCTCCCATGTCGCCCAGGCGGCTCCCATCGGCAGGCGTCCTCGTCGATTCCCGTCACCTGCCGTCAACGCCGCCACCGGCCGGTGAAACGAGCAACAAGCGTCGTCCAGCACCCGTCCATGGCGGGGCGACCGTACCGCCCGCCGCTCAGCCCGCTGGTTCTTACCCTGCGCGCCCGTGCGCCATGGAAACCCGAGCTACACTCATTGCGTCATGAGCTCCTGCGCTACCGCCCGTCGGCAGCGTCTATGAAGAATGGCTCGGCCGGTCGTCCGGCCGTCGCTGCAGAAGGCGACCCAGCGCCGTCTGTCTCGCTGCACCGCACCCTCCTGAGCGATGACACTAGATGTCTCGAGCTGTGTATCACTACCGGCGGTGTGATTTTTATCCGTCCGACTACTGCAGGAGCGACTACCACACGGAGCATAAGTACCCTTTTGGATCACGCCAGGTCGACTACATGTAACAGCAAGTACCACTACGGTAGGAGACCTCGGATTAAGTCAAGTACCCTTTTGGATCGCCAAGTCCCTCTTGAACATCTCTGGCGTGTACGCTACCGTCGCGAAGACCTGTGCGGAACGTCAAGTTCGACTACCGCCGAGATGTACCACTACCGCCGAACATGAGCGTCTACTTCCCTCGCCGTGTCGGACTACCATCGCGAGACGCAAAGTACCCGACAACCCCGAAGGAATCCGGACCCGATCAAATACCTCTTCCAGCAGAGCGTGAAACACTACTTCCTCTACGTCGCCGTGTACCACTGCTTCCCTCGGTGATCATCGCAGGCTTTGATCTGCTTCCCTCTCTGAAAGCATTTGAGCAAAGTCTGGATTTTGGCTTCCTTCAGAAGATTATAACCCAAAATGATCGTGGATCCGGTCATCCTTGCGATGCCCTCTTTGGCCATGCCACCGTTAAAGTGAACCGAACCCAGAGAGGATCAACCATCCTTGCATACTTCGCTCACGCCCACTTCTTTTTACTCGTGGTATCTCGCGTGAGTTATCGAGACGGATATATTCTTGTGGCACCATTTTGGATTAAATTGCCGTGCACCCTATTCTTCCACGAGTGACTGAATGCTTCTTAATGCTCTTGTCAACAACTTCATAATATTGCATAAAACATTGCACATATCTCCCATCATAATAACAACAATTTAAATGTTTATAATTGTTGTTTGCATTAATTTAGCAAATGCCATGCCTAAAATGATTTATTTCATAACTAAATAACATTGGCTTCAGTTTAAATAAATTATATATGTAAATGGGGTAGAAAAATGCCTAGATTTAACATGGTAGCATTACTTTGCATGTTTAATAACTCTAAAATTGTGCTTTAGGTCAGATCTGTGCTGAATCCAAAATATTGCATATGAGGATTTTTCGGTATTGTTGTTGGTGTTTCCAGCCTCATTTTAATCTTGCCTAAATAGTTAGTTTCATATGCTTCACCCTCTTGCCATGTTTAATAACATTTAATATTGTTGAGTAGCCTAAACAAAGTGAACTAAATAATTGATGTGAAGTTTAGTCAATATGCAATTCGTTGCATATTGAGCTCCATAACTTATAGTTTTGTTTGTACATATTGCCATGCCATGCATTTTAAACCGGACATGCATCATACTTGTTTGTGCATCATGCCATGTTTATGTGATGGTTGTTTACTATGTTGTTTGTTTGTTTCGGTTTGCTTCTCTCGTTAGCTTGGTTTCGTTAGGAGTTGTGAGGATACATTCGACTACCTCGTTTGTCTTCTTCATGGATTCGTTCTTCTTCCTTGCGGGATTTGAGCAAGATGACCATACCCTCGAAATCACTTCTATCTTTGCTTGCTAGATGCTCGCTCTTTTTGCTATGCCTATGCTATGAATGCCTACCACTTGCTATATCATGCCACCCATATTGCCATGTCAAACCTCTAACCATCCTTTCCTAGCAAACCGTTGTTTGGCTATGTTACCGCTTTGCTTAGCCCTCTTATAGCGTTGTTAGTTGCAGGTGAAGATGAAGTTTGTTCCTTGTTGGAACATGGAGATGTTGTTCCTTGTTGGAACATGTTTACTTGTTAGGATATCACAATATATCTTATTTAATTAATGCATCTATATACTTGGTAAAGGGTGGAAGGCTCGACCTTATGCACAGTGTTTTGTTCCACTCTTGCGCCTTAGTTTCAATCATACCGGTGTTATGTTCCCAGATTTTGCGTCCCTAGCAGCGGTCGAGTGATTTATGGGACCCCCTTGACAGTTACGCTTTGAATAAGACTTTCTGACCAAGGCCCAACATTGGTTTTTATTTGCCTCACCTAGCCTTTTCCCCTTGGGAGTAGCATCCGAGGGTCATCTTTATTTTCCCCCAGCCCAGTTCTTCTCTAGTGTTGGTCCAAACTAAACTTACCGTCACGGGCCATCCCTTGACAACTTGGGTTACGTCGGTACCTATGCAGCTTACTTATCCGATCGTGGCACGGGAAAGAGATCTGTGCGACTACTATCAGCGCTGGCGAAGTGTCGACACATCGGGAAGTCTTTTCGGTCTTTTATTGCTTTTGTGAAATGTCTTTATAGCCGGATTCCGAGCGATCGGTCTTTCGGGGAAGTCTCTCCTTCGTTGATCGCGAGAGCTTATCATGGGCTAAGTTAGGACACCCCTGCAGGGTTTGATCTTCAAAGCCGTGCGCAGCAGTTATGTAGTGCAGATGGGAATTTGTTAATGTCCGGTTGTAGAAAACCAAGTTGATCTTAATTAAAATACACCAACCGGCGTGTAATGTAGATGGTCTCTTCTGGAGTCAAGGAAGTGAGCACGGTGTTGGAGTTATGCTAGACAGTATTTGTTTTAGGATCACTTCTTGATCATAGTTGTTCGACCATTTTTTGCCTCCTCTTCTCGCTCTCTTTTGAGTATGTTAGCCACCATATATGCTAGTCGCTGCTGCAGCTCCACCTCACTACCCTCTCCTACCTTTAAGCTTAAATAGTCTTGATCTACGGGGTGTGAGATTGCTGAGTCCCGTGACTCACATTACTTCCAAAACCAGTTTGCAGGTGCCGATGAAACAAGTGCGGTGATGGACAGAGAGCTCAAGGAGAGCTCAATGAAGATCTTGTTCTTTGTGTGTTTCGTTCCAGTTGATGATTAGTGGAGCCCAGTTGGGACGATCGAGGATCCGTGTAGCATTTGGGGTAGTCTTCTTTTATTTTGGTTCCGTGAGTCGGACCTTGATTGTATCTGTATGATGTAATGTTTTACTCATGTATTGTGTGAAGTGGCGTTGTAAGCCAACTATGTATCTCTCTTTCCTTATGTATTACATGGGTTGTGTGAAGATTACCTCACATGCATTGCTTTCAATGCGGTTATGCCTCTAAATCGTGCTTCGACACGTGGGAGATATAGCCGCATGTCAGGTACGTTCTAGATGCTCCACAGGCGAGCCTTTGAGGCCACTATCGCTTGAAGACCAGAGACCTCGACAGCTGAGAAACCTCCGAAGCCGCACCCAAGAAGGCTTGTCATCGACCGGCCCGGCTCCTCAAGAGACAGGCCCCTCGAGGCCCGCCTGCCGTGGGGCGAGAGAACCTCCTTCCATCACATAGGAAGCCAGCCCGGCAGCACTCCTCCCGGGCAGGGCAGGGGCTCTCCCACCGGAGGCCACCGACCTCCGCCATGGTCTCGAGGCGCTTGTCCTCCAGTGGAGGCGTGTTTGAAACACGTTCCATAGCGGATCAAGACCAGGAGGCGAGAACCCTCAAGATTTCTTCGGCAAAGGCCATTGGAGCCTCAGGCAATGGTCATGAGGGCAGCCGCCGCTGCTTGTGGCCCCCATCCAGGCGAGGATGGTGGGCTGCGCATCTGCATCGACATACAGGGCTCAGCAGGCCGCATCTCAAGGCGACTCTAGCCCTCGCGAGTGGGGCGTTGCGGGTCCGCCCACTACGTCGCATGCCTTCGACCTGCCAAGCGGCTGCTCGCTGGCGTCTCATGAGACCATCACGAGGCTTAAGAGGTCAGCACGCGCAGCCTGGCGGAGATGGAGATGGCCCGGAAGCCACCAGCGCCTCCGGGCCTCCCGAGGCCCCGGGCACAGGGGCTCGTGAGATCGGCTCCGCAGCCCACAGTCGCTACACCAACACCCTTCATCCCCAACATCACGGTGACATCTTTAAGTTTATTTCC
>JAHIAM010001577.1:0-55001 GCA_021605205.1 Aegilops longissima
CCACCTCCTTTGGCTCGCCTCGGGCGAATCTGTCTCTCCATCGCCCATAGGAGATACTCGATGAACTCGAAGGGACGTGGCGTGGCTCGCCGAGGAGTACATGTACATCGCCGCCCTCATCGCCATCGTCTCGCTCTTTCGCATACATTGCCACATGGCCCACCGTCCTCGAAATCTCCCACTCATTGTCAAACCAACTAAGGATCTCCTTCAACACAGGCTAACTTTGCCTGAGTGCGCCCGGCGATCTGCTGATTCTTCTTGCATCCTCTCCATAGATGTTGTTACAGTGGTCGGTGCTAGCTTTGGAAGATGGGAGGAGGCGGTGGTCTTGCAATAGAGAAGAGGAGAGAGAGAGGAGGTGGTTTTGGAATGGAGATGATGGAGAGGAGAGGAGGTGGTTTTCAATGGAGAGAAGATCGAGAAGAGGGAGGCGAGGCGGTGGTTTTGGAATGGAGATGATGGAGAGGAGAGGAGGTGGTTTTGGAATGTAGATGATGGAGAGGAGAGGAGGTGGTTTTGCAATGGAGAAGATCGGAAGAGGGAGAGGAGGCGGTGGTTTTGGAATGGAGATGATGGAGAGGAGAGGAGGTGGTTTTGCAATGGAGAAGATCGAGAAGAGGGAGGGCGGTGGTTTTGGAATGGAGATGATGGAGAGAGAGGAGGTGGTTTTGCAATGGAGAAGAGGAGAGAGGCGTCTGCAGCGATTTAGGATTAGGCGAGAGGGCGGATTTGTGTGGATCAAAATCAAAATCAATTTACCCTTCAATTAAAAGCGACCCCACATTAACTAGTCTCCCTTTTATTCGGGTCATAATTGACCATGATTTTCACACATAAAATATATGTTATCGTTGCAAAAATAATATAATTTGAAAGTACATTCGAATCTGAACCAAAGCGATACAATTTTGGTGACATGCATTCACATTTTGCTTGTCACATACGATCGATGGTCAAACTTTGACCCAAAATCATAAAACAACAAAAATTACTTCCAATACCAGCGCCGCTCTTCGCTCTTCTCCTCTTAAACCACCCGCTCCTCTCTGTTCCAATCTAAATCCAGCGCGCTCCTCTCCTCTTCCATTTCAAAACCACCGCCCCTCCTCTCTGTTCGGTCAAAACCAACGTCGCTCCTCTCCGTTCTAATCCAAAACCAGCGCTGCTCTTTCCTCTTCCATTCAAAAACCACCGCCGGCAGTGAAGGTCTGTGGAAAATGTCGATGGAGAGTACAACCGATCGTGAGGATCTGAGGCAGCGACCTGTGAAGCTAGCTAGGATGTTGGAATCTGTCTTGGTTTGACAACAAGGACCAATAAGCGGCGGTGACATCCATGGCCAAATATCTGCGAGCGAAAAGCGGCGATACTCCGGAGGAATCGCGCCGAGTACATAGAGCTGCTCCTACGGGCCATGGAGCAAACAGATTCACGAATCCGATCGTGAGGAAGCGGTGGTGGGAGTATCGATCCCGGATGGAGCATCCACGGAGATTGAAGGATCGAGCATCTGAGTGCCGTTTGTGAGGTGTCCTGCGGAAGCGAGCCGATGGAGTCTTCGTCGACCGAACCCAACTACAAGAGGAGAAAAGCAGTTGGCCGCGGCGCTTCCCGCCATCGTCTCCTCGCTGTTCACATCGTCTCATAGGCGGTTATCGCGCCGAGGAATAGGAGGGCTGCCCCCCAGCCCAATAGTCGGCAGGTTGTGAATTGTCGGAGGAGCTTAGGGTTGTCGTATTTGCAGGTTGTGAGTTGTGTTTTGTGTTGTGTATTTTGAAGTACTTTCAGATATGAATGTCTTTTGAATTTCAGATTGCAGTATTGAGCATATGAAGAATTTTATGAATTCTAGAGATCTATTTTAGCACTTAAAAATGTAGTTTCATAGGAGTATAAAAGTGCAGATGAGAAGAAACTACAAGTTTCAGTTTAGATAAGACTGCAAGTTCGATTTAGATAAGCAGCAACTTTCATAGAGAGCATTTATATTAACACGGCCTTTTCAAACAGGGTTAACATCATGTTGGAAGTTTTATTCATGGTGAAAATGGAACTACCAGCCAGTTAACATCATGCTAATCAACATTCATGCATAGCACATCTTCATATGATGCAGTCAAAATACCCACACAATGTCGAGTTTGCGAAACACGGAGAAAGCGAGGGACGAAGTTTTGCAAGTGTTGGGCGTGGTTTTGGGCTGCCCGTCTAGGCTTTCATTTTTAACATCGCAGCCCACAACCTCGGATGGGAGGGCCTGTTTGTATTTTCTTAGGGCCGTCATGTATCGACCGGCCTATGGACCTCCCATCCGAGGTTTTATTTTGGCAGCCAATTTATGTATTTTTGAAGAAAGCGTGAGTCATTCTATTTTTCTATATAAGAATAGGAACACAGGTACAACTTATGTTTCCCTTCTAACTATATTATATGTATTTAAATTATTTTATATGTTATTACATATTATTTTTATTGTCATCATATATTTATGAGATACTTACATATGTAAGAAAACTATATCCCACATCTTATTAACCTATAAAATAATTTCTTAACAAAATAAAATCCTGGATTGTTTTGGCACGAAAATCCTAGTGATTGTGTACAAAATCTTGGTAAGATTTAAGGACGAATGATATAATATCACTTATTATTTAAATATATTTATAACAAAATGCTCAGTCCTTTTTTTATTTTTTGATAACATTGCTGGCCCAACCCAACATTATAATTAGAATCAGCCCAGCAAAATCGTGTATCTAGATAAAGTGCAAATGGCTTGTACTTTTTTAGGAAATAAAATAAATGGGCCGCTTGGACGCTACATTAATTGTTCACCCAGCCCAGCTAATGGCTGTAATTCAAAAAAAAGATCAAATTAGCTGTAAGTTCTACCGCACAAAAAAAGACTGTAAATTCTGAAAAATGGGTTGAATACGTGCCACATTTTTGGAGGCTGAAATATGGGCCAATAGGTGAAGACAAGCATGAAGTCGTTGTCAATTTAGTCAACAAATGATTACGACATGTTAGACGTTGGATTTACATCGAGCAGGCGGCATCCATCTTCAATCTCTCGTCTTCTTCCTCCAGGCGCGAGACCACCTCTCGCCTCCTGCTGCTAGCAGCTCTTGCTTAGCAACCGCTATGAGCGCTACTCCTTGTTAGCCAGGCCATCCCTCCACCCTCCACACCTCCTGTTCTTCTCCACCATTGCCGAACCACACACACTAGAACCAGTTAACCTTACACCTCTCCGTCTGCGACTCTACTCCCGCGTTTCCCATCTCCGGCTCATTGCTGTCAGGGGCCTCGCCATCGTCCACCACCTTGGATGCGCTCGGCTGGCGTGGTCAACATGGTCAGCGAGCAGCGCCATCGAGTGGCTGTGCGTGGAGAGGCTGACAGCTAGGTCCTGACCTACAAGGAAATGCCTCCTTATTACGCAAAATAATGATTCCTCCACGACATCGGGACCCACGGAAGGGACCTCTGTATTTCACGAAAAAAGTGCCCCCGCTGACTTGCGGACCCACCAGCTATCTCACTGCAAGGAAGTGCCTCCTTATTACGCAAAAAAAATGAATACTCCCCCCTGTGGAACCCAGCATCTTGGGAGGCTGACTTGTGGGCCTACCAAGTTGTGAGGGATGGAGGGCTTTGTCAACTTAGTCAATATGAGCGATTCTAGCTCCTGTTACCATCGATGTTCATCCAATGGTTGTGGCCTTCTTCAACCTCTGGTCTTCTTGCTCTAGCCGCCCAAAGTAGCGCCGGTGCGTGCGCGTGCTCCTATCTCCGTGGCGGCTGTGATCTTCTGGAGGCCTCACGCCCTACTACTCCCACGCTGGCGGGCCATCCCTCTACTCACCCACACCCTTTTATTCTTGGCGGAAGCCTCACACTGCCGAACGGTGAACCCTCGTACTCCTCTTGGCGTGGGCATCCCTGCTGCGTCTTCCCGGCTTGGTCGTCCCTTCCTAGGCCTCGCCGTCGTCCACCGCCGTGGTGCTCTCGGCGGCGTGGTCAAGCGTGGTCAAGGCGACTTCCATCGAGGCGTGGGCATGCGTGGAGAGGACAGCATGGGTCCATGGCGCAGCAAGGAAGTGCCTCCTTATTACGTGGAAAATAATGATTCCTCCACGGCGGAGGGACCCACGGACAGGCCACCGTATTTCGAAAAAAGTTTCCCACATTGCTTGGGACCCACGGCTACATCTTGCGCAGGAAGTGCGTCGGGCTAAAAAGCGATTAAGCCCCTAGCTGCTGGGACCCACCAGCTACATCTTCATACGCAAAGAAATGCGTCCGGGCATAAAAAAGCGATTAGCCCCACGGTGATGAGACCCACCAGCTACATCTTTGCATGCAAAGGAAGTGCGTCCGGGAAAAAAAGCGATTCACCTCATTGCTGGGACCCACGCTACATTTTACGCAAGGAACTGCGACGGTAGGGACCCACCTGGTCGAAGAGTACATAGCATTGTCATTCTGTCGTGACGTATGCGTACATATACTGGTGGATGTAGAGCGGCGCCGCTGTACGTAGTAAGCGCGCATGTAGCATGTACTGCGTCATTACAGGCGAGGTGCAAGAAAGAAAATCTGACCATGTCGTACATCGAGGCGGTCTCGACGCCTACTCGCGCATACACACATGGCTGGGTCGAGCGGGCTTGGCGTCGTCGTGCGTGTTCATGGGGAAACAGCGGAATGCATCGTGTTCATCCGGGAGCAGCGGAATTCTTTGTGTTCATCGGGAGGCAGCGAAATGCGTGGGAGCCAACGGTGGGTCGGAGCGGAATGCGTGGTCGTGTTCATTGGGAGGACTTGGGCGGAGCAGGTGATGGAAGCGAGGCTGGCGTGGCGCTGCGGAGAAGCGGACCTCCACGGTCGAGCAGGGGTCTGTTGATCGGGAGGGTGTGGCGTCGCAAAGCGGAGAAGCGGACCTCCTACGGTCGAAAGCAGGGGTCATGTTGATCGGGAGGGTGTGGCGTACCGCAAAGCAGACGAAATGGACCTCCTACGGTTCGAGCAGAGGTCTGTTGATTGGGAGGGTGTGGCGTGCCGCCATAAGCAGACGAAATGGACTTGTGTTGGGCCTTCTGGTCAGCAGGAGGTCTGTTCGCCGGGAGGGTGTGGCGTGCATAAGCAGGACTCCACGTGATCTGTTCATCTCCACCGTCGACCTCCTCAAGCCTCCACGGGCTACCGTCGACCTCCTCCGGCCTCCACGGGCTCTTGTTCATCCGGCCTCCACGTGCGCTTCTCCACAGGCTACTATTCAACCACCCCTCACGGGCACCCCTCCACCGTCTCTGTTCATCCAGCCCTCCACACCACGGTCTGTTCAACCACCCCTCCACGGCCACTCCTCCACCGTCTCTGTTCATCCAGCCCTCCCACCACGGGTCCTGTTCATCGGAGAGCGCCACGACTCCTTATTCATCAACCCCCATAGCGCTCCTTGTTCATCAATCGATCGGCTTGATTAGAAGTAGCAGCGAAGAATCGCTCCATCGGGTCAATTAACAGCCATCGATCGATCGCTCGGGTTTATAGCGTGTAGCTGCGATTGCAATCGCTTCGGGTTGATAGCGTGTAACTGCGGTGCAATCGCTCGGGTTGATTAGAACCAACGCCTACTTCAGCAGCGTCGTCACGAGAAAGCAGCGCTCGCTCGGCCCCGACCTCCCCGTAACGCAACTCCCGAAATTTTCCTCCCCTCGCTTCTACCACGGTTTTTCCGTCATGGGCAGCCCAAAGAATGTCATGCAGTGCGTCTCCGGCCCGCCGGAGCGAAAAGCCCATTTTATGTCATGATTTGTTGTCATAAGTAAGAGCCCACCACATCTATGATGATACGCGTTTTGTCACAATTATCGTCATAGAAGTGTCATATGTATGACAGAATTTTTTCGTTCGGCCCAAAATGTCACGAGATGTGTCTTTTTTTGTAGTGTAGCGACTCAACAAAGAAGAAACAACGAAACAACTAGGTCTTGGCTCCATAGTCTTCAGCAATGCCTTCTCTTGTCATAGTATTCAATGTGAATATCTTCACATACCACCATCGTCTTCAATGTCTTCATACATTTTTAGGAGTCATCTCCGGTAGGTAACGAATCAATGAGGGACTACTACCTATTTTATCTGCAATTCTCACAAACACATTAGTCCCTCAACCAGGTTTGTTGTCAATACTCCAAAACCAACTAGGGGTGGCACTAGATGCACTTACAATCCCCCTTTTTGGTGATTGACGACAAAGCTAGTTGAAGATTTCAACGAGGATAAAAGTATGTGAAATTGTAAAGGATAGAGTATTGTCTTAAGTAAGTAGCAAAAGGCTCCCCACGAAGATGTGGATATAAGCAGTTTGCTTTTGGAATGCAAATGCACATGGTTGGTTGTACTTGTGGAGATCCTCTTCAACTTATGAAGACAATTCATCATGCATGATTTGATATAACAAGGATAATGACATGCATAATGAGAAATGGGCGATCGCAAAATGACTAAGTGTGGAATTTATCATCGCACATGCGAAATTTATCATCGCATCACAGAATAGCAAACAAGTAGCGAGCGACCATCAAGTTTAAGTGTTACAACTCAAATAACAAAGCTGTATCAAAAGCGAGAGTTACAAACACTAGGCAAAATATAAAGCAACCGCCCATATGGACCGCTTGAAGACTATCAACTCATATGCTTCTCCCCTTTTGTCGATGGGACCAAAAGGTTTGAAGACATAGAGCCTCTACTCGTTCCCGGAAGGAGTAGGAGAGGATGCAGGGTCGGCGTCGGGGTTTGGCGGTGCAGATGAACTTGGTGCAGTGTCGATACGCGCTGAAGTTGGAGGAGGTGAAGTGGCATCATCTTGATCATCGATTACTCTGGCATTCACCGTTGCAGTGGAGGAGGAATAATCAGAGTCTTCAAGAGATGGAGTTCGACGCAAGACAACATTCCTTGGAGGAGTGGAGTCAAACTTGAATCTTTTAGTGAAACCATCGTCTTGAAGATTTGCTTCAGCACTGAGCAATGTCAAACTATTCCATGACCTCCGACAGGTTTCTTGTGTAACAAAGGCATTCTTGGTGGCATGATTGCGAATACAATTTACGTCCACCAAGAGGCTTTGCATCTGCCGCTTCAGCCAGAAGTGATGCTTATCCTGTTTCTGAGGCCTTTGAGCAATAGTGCTTTCAATGGCTTCGGTTTGAGCCGTGAGAGTAAGCATGTATTACCAGCCAAAGGATAAACACAAGTACTTTGCTGGACTCCTTCAATGGGTTGCGTGAAGCTTTGGTGATCAGCATTGTGAAGACAAACAGGCTCCTTGGCGGGCTCGGTATATGGCTTCAACGACATATCAACCTCGGTAGAAAGATCGGATGGTTGCGGCGGAGGCTGATAGTTGACAGGTGAGTGTAGCTTGATGAGGCGCATGACCCATGGGCGTAGAACTTGAGTCAAAGAGATCGAGACTGATGCATGCTGCACGATAAAGAAGTCTTGAGCATTGAAGCTGATGTCGTTGAAGATATAAAACACCAAGGTATTCATTGCGCCTTCAAGTTTTGCTGCTGAAGAATGTCCTTTGACAGGCCATAGAGTTCGCCTGATGTTGTGATAAATAGTGTGTGTTTAGATACAGCAAGATGTTGTGATGGTTAGCATAGGCTAGCAATATGCGAATAGCTTCAAGCCTAGCCACAGGAGCAAATGTTTCATCGAAGTCAATCCCTTCAATTTGAGTGTATCCTTGAGCAATGAGACAAGCTTTGTTTCTGACAACTTGACCATGCTTATCTTGTTTCTTGCGATATATCCATTTTGTACCTATTATGTTGTGCTTGCGGGGGTTAGGATGCTTGACAAGTTCCCAGACATTGTTCATCTTGAACTATTGAAGTTCTTCTTGCATAGCTTGAATCCATTCAGGTTCCATGAAGGCTTCAACAACTTTCTTGAGGTTGAGATATTGAGACAAATGCAAAGTGCCCACGAAATTTGCTAATTGTGTTGCTCTTGAGCAGTGAGTGGACGAGCGCATTGATGCTATCAATTATCTTCTCAATTTGTACTTCATTTGCAACTCGAGGATGAATCGGACGAAGATTTTGCTCTTGCTGATCATTGTCATCGTTAGGAGGATTGTCTTGAGGCGAGCATTCTTCTCGGCACATTCTGGGTCACGAACTGTACTTGTACCATTGTTACGCCCAATATCTTGAATCCTTTGGATTCGGGTTTTTTGATAGTAGTCCTCCTCTGGATCTGTCTTGTACAGCTCGTAGAGGTTAGGAGAGCAACTCTATTGAGGTGTTCCCACGGCGCTGTCGCCACCTTTCATGCGAGACTTCTCTGTTGCCATGAAGTTCGGTGAATGGCTTCAACCTTATCAAAGGCTTCCGTCTGCTGGTTAGACAAGAGCGGCCGGGAGAGTTGATCGATCTTGTAAGAATTCTGCAAATGAATCAGACTATGAGAACAGGGATTCTCCCATGGACATGTACCATGTGACATTAGAGATCGAGGAAGGGAAGAGGTCATATGCATTCTCGAAGGTTTTGAAGATAAATCGGTTTAGAAGACATTGACCTCATAGCGTGAAGACATTCAATTATATGTTGAGAGTTGGTTCAGATTTATGCGAATCCAAGAATAAGTACAAGTGAGGAATCTAACTATGTGTGAAGCATAAGTGAATATACTAGGCATTATATGAGATGTAGACAAGATAGATCCAAATTTGTGGAGAAATCACTTTTGGTAAAAGGATGAATCTATAGGATCAAAAAGGCGGTAAAAGAGGGTTTTAATTTACCACGATGAACTGCTAGGCGGATTAGAAGATGAGGCCGAGCAGTTCGATCTTCAATGCCCTAACTTGGCGACGGAGGACACCTACTGGCCGCGGAAAAACGATGTCCGGGGCGGCGTGAAGGCGGCGTCGGAGATATGACAGCTAAGTGCTTCGTCGGCATCGTCGAGCTAGCGGTGGAGCTAGGGTTTGTCGAGTGGAGAGGTGGAAGAAGGATTTTGACCGCGATTGGAGCGGGTATTTATAGGGAAAGGGCTGACAGCGCAATCTGTCGAGTGCCCTGGCGGTTCACATCGAGGACACATGGCGAACATGCAACACATTGGGAGTTATCCCGTTCCCACGCCCGCTGGATGTCGGATGGTCGTTCCGGCCTCTCCGGGTATCGAGCAGATAAATTGAACATTTAAAACACCTTTAATGTTTGTCTCGTATCTTTTTAGCGACAAGGGCCGAGAAGACATTCGACAGTTTCAACAGAATGCATATGATTTGGATAGATAGAGTTTGAGGTAGAAAGCATAGAGGTTGGGGTCCGATCACATTTAGTTAGTTCAAAAGATTCAAGCGAGAAGACATAGCTATAAGTGAATGCTGTAGAGGACAGAGCACTAATATATGTATATATATCAGAATGCAACCAAATCAACACAGTGAAGATAATCATGAAGACAAGTTGAAATTGAACACAAACCGAATGCGAAGACATAGCACATGTAACACCATGAGAAAAAAACTTCAAACAGAAGAATTTGGTGGTGGCATTACCCACCGTATAGGGAGTATTAGACCCAGACACGGTGCACAATTATTGTGGCGCTCCGAAGTCAAATTACGCGTTAATGTATTCACACTTAGAATGTAAGCCTTCATTGATTGAAGATATACTTTACTTCGTGTGTTGCACATCTAAGTCATCATCATGCATAAGTGTTAGGATGTGTGCGATCACGAGACATTTGAGGATTCCAAGATATTTAGCTCACACCGCAACTTGCAAAACCTTTTCTCATCCAAGGGCTTTGTGAAGATATCATCGGTTGCTCTTCGGTGTTGACATGTATGATATCAATATCTTCCTTCATGACATGATCTACGAGAAAGTGATGGCAATTTCAATATGCTTTGTCTTGAGTGCTGAAGCTGGGTTGTTGGCAATCTTGATGGCGCTTTCATTGTCATGATAGAATGGTACTTGTTTGAGATGGATGCCATAGTCACGAGTGTTTGCTTCATCCATAGAAGCTGGCCTTGACAGATCCGACAACAATGTATTCAGATTGATGGTGAAGTGATACAGTTACGCTTCTTTGAAGACCAACGAGACAAGTGATCGTCGAGAAAGTGACATGTGCTGATGTAGACTTGCAATCCACCTTGTCACCAGCATAATCAGCATCCGAGAATCCAACTAGATCAAACTCTAAGCCCTTCGGATACCATAATCCTAATGTTAGGGTGTAAGCCAAATATCGAAGAATTCACTTCACAGCTAAGTGATGCGATTCCTTTGGTGCCGCTTGGAATCGAGCACACATGCAAACACTAAGCATAATATCTAGCCTAGATGCACATAAATAAAGTAAAGAACCAATCATGGGCGGTATACCTTTTGATCGAACTCTTTACCATTGGCGTGGGACCGAGATCACTCTTGGTTGGCATTGGCATCATGTAACCTTTGCACTCTTGCATTCCAAACTTCTTGAGACAATCTTTGAGGTATTTCTCTTGAGATATGAAGATGCCCTTTCTTTCTTTGTGAATTTGAAGACCAAGGAAGAATTTCAGCTCACCCATCATGGACATCGATATTACTCTTGCATCATGTGTCCAAATTCATCCTTGTATTTCTGGTTGGTGCGGTAGAAGATAATGTCATCCACGTATATTTGGCACACAAACAGTTCACCATCATATGTCTTCGTGAAGAGTGTGGGATCGAGAGAACCAGGTTTGAAGCCTTTGCTCTTGAGTCTTTGGCGTGTCATACCAAGCGCGAGGCTTGTTTGAGGCCATAGAGTGCCTTGTTTGGGGTTGTTAAATTCCTTTTTTTTTTTTGGGGGGGGGTTTTTTTTCCTTTTTTTTTCCCGGGAGGTTTTGGTTTCCCATTTAAAATAAAATTTTGCCTTTTTTTTAAAGGAGGGAAATTTAAAGGGGGGGGAAAAGTTTAAAATTTTTTTTTTTTATTTTTTAATTTTTTTCCCAAACCCAAAATTTAAATTTTTTTTCCTTTTTGGGGCTTTCTTTTTTTTGGGGGGAAAAAAAAATTTTCCCTTGGGCCCCCGGAAAAAAAAACCCCCCTTTTAAAAATTTTTTTCCGTTTTTTGGGAAAAAATTTTTTTCCCGGGGTTTTCCCCCTTTTTAAATTTTTCCCCCCTTTTTTTTTTTAAGTTTTTTTTAAAAAATTTTTACCCCTTTGGCCCCAATTTTCTTTTTTTTTTTAAAACTTAAAATTTTTTAATTTTAATTTTTGGGAAAATTCCCTTTTTTTGGGAAACCGGAAATTTTAAAATTTTTAAAAAAAAATTTAATTTTTAAAAAAATTTTGGGAAAATTTTAAAATGGGGTTTTTTTTAAAATTTTTTTTGGGTTTTTTTTTTTTTAAAAAAAAACCCCCTTTTAAAAAATTTTTTCCCTTTTTTTTTTGGGTTTTTTTTTTTGGGGTTTTCCCCCTTTTCCAAAAAAAGGGGGAAAATTTTGGGGTTTTTTTTCCCCCGGGGGAAAAAAAAATTTTTCCCTTTTTAAAAGCCCAAAAATTGAAAAAATTTGGGGGTTTTTTTTAAAATTTTTTAAAATTTTTTGGAAAAAATTTTTTTCCCCCCCCTTTTTTTTTAAAATTTGTTTTTTTTTAAAAAATTTAAAAACCCTTTCCTTGGGGGGCCCCCCTTTTTGCCCCCCCTTTTCCTTTCCTTTTTTTAAAAATTTATTTTTTTTTTTTGGTAAATTTTTTTTTTTTTGGGGTTTTAATTAAAAAATTTTAATTGAAGGAAAACAATTTTTTTAAAAAAACCCAAATTTTTTTTTCCTTTAAAACCCCCGGGGGGGCCCCCCCTTTATTTTTTTTTTCCCAAAATGGTTTTTGGGGTTTTTTTTGGAAATAAAACCCCTTTTTTTTTTTAAAATTTTTTTCCAAAGGTTTTTTTTGGGGTTTTTTTCCCCTGGGGGCCCCCCAAAATTAAGAAAAAACCCTTTTTAATCTTTTTAAAACCCAAAATTTTTAACCCGGGGGGAAAAATTTTTTCCCTTTTTGGCCCGGGAACCCCCTTTTTTTTTAAAAAAAAATTTTTTCCTTTTAAAAACCCCTTGGGGCCCAAACCCCCCGGTTTTATTTTTTTTTCAAAATTTTCCTTTTTAAAAAAACCCGGGCCCTTTTCCCCCTTAAACCCCCCCAAAATTTTTTTTTGGGGGGTTTTCCCCCGTTTTTAAAAAGGTTTTTTTTTTCCGGAAAGGTTTCCCCTTTTTTCCCCTTTTTAAAACCCCCCCTTTTTTTTTTTTTGGGAAAAAACCCCGGTTTCCCGTTTTTTAAAAATTTAATTTTTTTAAAAAAAAAAAAAAAAATTTTTTTGGAAAATTTTTTTTAAAAAAAAATTTTTAAAAATTTGTTTTTTTTAAAAAAAAATTTTTTTAAAAAAAAAAAGGAAAAAATTTTTTTTTAAAAAAATTTTTTCCCCTTTTTGGTTTTTTTTAAAAAAATTTTTTTTTTAAAAAAAAAAGAAAATTTTAAAAAAATTTTTCCCCTTTTTTAAAATTAATTTTCCCCACCCCGGGGGGGAAAGGGGAAAACCCCCCTTTTTTCCCCCCCCCCGGGGGGGCCCCCCCTTTTGGGGAAGGGGGCCCCGGGGGAAACCAATCCCTTTCCCCCTTCCCCCCTTTTTTTCCCTTTTCCCCCCCCGGGGGCCCTTTCCCCTTCCCCCCCCCCCCCCCCCCCCCCCGGGAAAATCCCCGGGGGGGCCCCCCCCCCTTTCCCCAAAACCCCCCGGGGCCCCCCCCTTGGGGCCCCCCCTTCCCCCCGGGTCCCCCCCCCCCCCTTTTCCCCCCCTCCCCCCCCCCCCTTTTTCCGGGCCCCCGGGCCCCCCCCTTTTACCCCCCCCCGGGCCCCAAAGGCCCCCCCCCCCCTCCCCCCGCCCCCCCCCTGGGCCCCGGTTTCCCCCTTCCCCCCTTTCCCCCTTTCCCCCCCTTTCCCCCCCCCACCCCGGGGGGGCCCCCCCCTTTGGCCCCCCCCCCCCCCGGTTCTTTTGGGGGTTTTTTTTTCCCCTTTTTTGGGCCCCTTTCCCCGGGGCCCCCCGCTTCCCTTTGCTTTTTTTGGGGTTTTTTGGCCCCCCCCCCCCCCCCCCCCCCCCGGGGCCCCGGGGGCCCCCCCCCGGGGGGGGGGACCCCCCCTTTTTTTTTCGCCCCCCCCCCCGGGGGGAAACCCCAAGTCCCGGGGGGCCCCCCCCCCCAAAATTTTTTTTGGGGGGCCCCTTTGGTTTTTAAAAACCCCAAAAAACCCCCAAAAACCTTTTTTTAAAAAATTTAAATTTTAAAAATTTTGGGGTTTTTTTTCCCCCGGGGGGGTTTTCCTAAAAATGGTCTTAAAAAAATTTTTTTTAAAACCCTTTTTTTTTTGTTTTTGGGGGGGGGTTAGTGGGCCCTTGCTTGGCCTTTGGCCAATGGGGGAACCAGCCTGTAAAATGCGGTTACTTTTTTAGAACCCTAAGTCCCATTTCAAATTTTATTGCATTTTCTACATCATATCTTGCATCCATGCTCCGTTTTGCGCGTGTAATATGTCAAAATGTTAGCCTCGAAGATTAGATCATTTAATCTCATTGCATCTTTTTCATTTGAGCTCATCTTGATGGAAATGCTGTTAGAAGGGGCTATGTGATGTTAGTTTCAGATTCTTATCGGAACATCACTTTTGTCATTTTTGCCATGATTGATGTGTGCATCCTATAATTTAGTCCTACATGTGTTTTGTAATATGCCATCCATCTTTCCAGGGTGTATGCCATGTATTTTTGTGATCTATGTGGTGACTAGCACAAGCATGCAAAAGTAGGCTTCCTGATGTTGCTGATTTCAGCCTTGTTTTGCTTGATATTTTGATGCCATGTTAACTTGATGCTCAGAGTTCTATGCATATTTTGAGATACTTCAGTAAGGATGTTTTGTTCTACATGTCTTGCTCTATCCATCCATGCCCTTGTTTGCAATTATGGAGACCATAGCTTGAGTCAATCGAGCTCTCTTTTGCTATAAAATGTTTCTGGCAGATTGTTTACATTTATTCAATTTTGCCAAGGTTGTTTGGTTGATCCATTTATGCTATGATGTTGTTGTTGCCATTATGTCTTCTATGTTGTCTTCTTGATGTATGTATGCCTAGTTTATCATATAAGACTCTGTAGTGAGTGCATTGAGCTTGTAAACATGCCTACTTGTTATCAGTTTTGACATGCCATGTTGCTGAATCTATTAGCAAACCGATATTGACATGGGTGTTACTATATTTTTGATCCTTTTTGGCTTATGGTCAGTAAGGGACTTTTGTTCTATGCAATTAGTAGATTCATTCCATGCCTTTTTTGCCATTTTAAGTTCCTGTAACATGTTGTTTCATAGCTCTAAACATTGCAACCTTTGATGTTGATTTCGTAATGCAAAACTGTTATAAGTTGCAATCTTGCCATGTCATTTTGAGCATGTTCTAGTGATTTCTGGAGATAGCTCAGTGTTCATGTTTTGTTCTTTACCTGTACATCATGCCCATGCCTTTTGTTTTCATATTGGGGTGCTGTAGCATGTTGTTTTGATGCTTAATATGCCTAGTTGCTGTTTTGGACAGTTTGTTGTCATATCTTGTATAGGGTGTATGTGTTGAACCGTTGCTCCGTTTTGAGTGTGCTCTATATGTAACCTTGATTTTGCATGTAGTTTCATATTATCATGTTGCAT
This sequence comes from Aegilops longissima, assembly GCA_021605205.1. NCBI lineage: Eukaryota > Viridiplantae > Streptophyta > Magnoliopsida > Poales > Poaceae > Aegilops > Aegilops longissima. Next base: position 14,777 of record JAHIAM010001577.1, read on the forward strand.
CCTTGTTTTCAGGTGTTTGCTTGATGTTTTATGCATTTTATCAATGCCATGCTTATCTTGTTTTGCTCATATCTTCTAGGGTAAGCTCGAATCTAATGAACTTTATATTAACTTGACTAGAATTTCGTGTAGACCATCGTGGTGCATCTTAACTTTCTGTTTAACAACTTGAACATAAGGTTTATTCAGATCCGGACCAATTTCAAATTTGCATATGAGGACTTAAGGAATTGTTATATTTGTTCCGGCCTCATTTAAACTTGCTTTGATGTGTTGCTCTTGGCATCATCTCTTGCCATGAGTAGCTTCATGTAGCTTTTCATGCATCATGCTTGGTTTGTGCATCATGTCTTGTTCATGTGGGTGTGTTTACCTATTTGTGTGCTTCTTCTTGTTAGTTCCGTTTGGGTTTGCGATCGTGAGGATTAGTTCGTCTACACTTGGTTCGGCTTCATCGTTCGTCTTCTTCATGGGCCGTTGTTCTTCCTTGGGATTTCAGGCAAGATGACCGTACCCTGGATCTCACTACTATCATTGCTATGCTAGTTGCCTTCTATCCTATCTTCCTACCTATTACAATTTACCAAACCATCCCAAATTGCCATGACCTCTAACCTTTGTCACCCTTCCTAGCAAACCATTGTTTGGCTATGTTACCGCTTTGCTCAGCCCTCTTATAGCATTGTTAGTTGCAGGTGAAGATGAAGTTTGTTCCTTGTTGGAACATGGAGATGTTGTTCCTTGTTGGAACATGTTTACTTGTTGGGATATCACAATATATCTTATTTAATTAATGCATCTATATACTTGGTAAAGGGTGGAAAGGCTCGGCCTTACGGTGTTTTGTTCCCTCTTGCCGCCCTAGTTTCCGTCATATCGGTGTTATGTTCCCATTTTGCGTCCCTAACGGTCGGGTGATTTATGGACCCCCTTGACAGTTAAGCTTTGAATAAGACTTTTTAAGGCCCAACATTGGTTTTTTTGCCTCACCACCACCTACCTTTTCCCTTGGGAATCGCTCTCCGGGTCATCTTTATTAGCCCCCGGGACGGTGCTTCTCTAAGTCTTGGCCCGAACCAATAATTGGGGCCCCTCGTGGCTACTCGAGGTTTAATTTTACTCGTGGGATGTCTCATCCGGTGTTGCCACGGCGAGATATGTCAGCTCCTTCCGGGATTAGCCGGCGGGGTCTTCTGGACTTGTTTTATTGCTGTCGAAATGTCTTGTGGCAGGATTCGAGACTGTCGGGTCTTCCGGGGAAAAAATATCCTTCGTTGATCGCGAGAGCTTATCATGGGCTAAGTTGGGACACCCTGCAGGTTTGAACTTTGGCCGTGCCGGTTATTGGCAGATGGGAATTTGTTGATATCCGGTTGTAGAAAACCTGAAGTTGATCTCAATTAAAATACACCAAGGTATGTAACGTGAGTGTCTCTTTTGGGGTTGATCGAGAGGAGAACACGGTTTACGGGTTCGTTTGGCGTAAGTAGGGTTCAGGATCACTTCTTGATCATTACCGTTGTCGACCGTTCCTTTGTTTCTCTCCTGCTCTCATTTGCTTATGTTAGCCACCATATAGAGTTCTTTGCAACCTCACCACTTACCTTCCTTTCCCATTAAGCTTTGCTAGTCTTGATACCCATGGTAATGGGATTCTTTGAGTCCTCGTGGCTCCGATTACCACCAATTGCGGTACAGGTTTGCGATGCTCATGGCCAGGGGCGATGTTTGCTTGTGTTGGGTTCTTCTTCGCTCCGATCGGGGATAGGTTCAGGTGGCCTTTGGGCTAGAGTGGATGTCATTTGAGTTTGTTTATGTTTCATCCGTGTGGGATGTTGATCTTATATATGATGTTGATGTATTCTTGTGGCATTTGTGCCTTATGTATTATCCCCACTATTATGTAATGTTGATGTAATGATATCCACCTTGCAAAAGCGTCTCAATATCGGGTCTATCCTTGGTGGGACCGTCGAGTTCCTTTGGATAGGTTGCATATTAGGCGTGACACATATAAACCTTTGGTAGGTTTTTCTTCGGTGGTGTCATGATGACATTCTGAACACCCTAGTGTCATACTACGGTAACCCTATGTGATTAAGATAATCACTTTGCTAGCGATTCTTGATCACCTTTGACTCAAATATCATTTGAAATCCCCTTTGGAATCTAATTCAAATTGCAAGTGAAATTTGAAGTTGCACAAAAGTTGCTCCAAAATAGTTCATCATTTAGCCAAAATTCCATAATATTTAATTGTTAAGGAAAACAACATCACCTAAGGCTAAGATGGATTTAACAATTATTACGATGCAATTTCAGCATTTTAAAGTGCTATTTTATTTGTGAAAAATGCAAATGGATTCCTCGGCCTCTAAACTTCTTGTGGCCTTTAAAAATGCAAACTATTTAATAGGCTAAATTCCCACATTTTTCCGGCTCTTTTGGTTACCCTAAATAATCATTTTCTATCTCTTTATTAAATAAAAAAAAGGAAATGAAAAATTGGAAAAAACCTCCTGTTCACTTTGATCCCTCCTTACTAGGCCCAGCCATTTGACCGGCCTTTTCTTCTACCTCGCGGGGAAGGGGGCCGGGCGTGGCGCCCATCCATGCTTGGTGGCGTCGTGTGGCCATCCGCTTGTCTGAGATGGATAAGATCCACCCGGCCAGGCGAACCCTTATTCCCCCATCCTCCTCGCTCGCTCTCTTCCCTTCTGGCCCGCCCTTTCGCCGTTGCGTCGTCGTGCTCCGACCACTAGCCTCCACGGTGCTCGGGAGGAAGTCGAGGAAACACGCCGTCCTCTTCTGCACCGCTGGCCCGGTCGGGCGGACACCTCGGTCGTCCCAATCGGCCTTCTTCCCAACCACGGTGTCGTCGTCCAATCATCGACCGCTCGCCCGGGTCCTCGTCGTCCCCAATCCCCTCGAGCTTGTCCCGGGACCTCCGCGTCCCCCCCTCCTTCCTCTCGGAAACCCGAGGACGGAAGCCTCCATGACCTGGGCCCTCGGCTCCAAACGCCGCCCCGAATCCGCGCCTTTGCTCCTAGTCACCCCGGGCCTCCGTGTGCCTTCCGGTGAGCTCAGCCTCCTTTCCCCTCCGTTCCCCCTTTCCCCGTTGAATCCACGCCGTGGCGCCCGCCTTGACTGGCCCCGCCATGGCAACCCAGGTTGGCTCTTCCACCACCCTGCCCTCACCGCCGCCGCTTTCTTTGCCATTGTTGTCCCCATGCGTTCTTTGCTTGTTTGTTGCCTTCCCTTTTGCTCTTGCTGTTGCTTTGCCGTTTTGGCGGTTACCGCGTCGGCCCTCCTCGCTGCCCATCCACCGGTGGGTGCAAACTCCGCCCGCCCGGACTATAGTTCCCCTTGTGCCCGCTAGGCCCTTGCCCAGGCCCAGCCTCTGGTCGTGCCAGAATGCTCCCCCGTCGCCGGGCTCCCCTGCTCTTCTGCCCTGCCCTACACACCCTCGGTGCTATAAAGCCGAAGGTTTCTTGTGGCGCTTGCTAAGCCACTTCAACGACTAGCCCTATGGATGGAACCCCCACTAAAGGAAAGTCAATATGAGTAAAAATTATATGGACAACCAATACTCTTGGCAAAATCAATTTTATCCCATTGGAACAAATCCATTTTGGTGCATAGTTTAAAGCCTACAAAAATCACAAAATGACATCTTATGTTAATAAGCGAGTACTCTAGCCTACTAACTTGTTGTCTTTGTGTGTGCGTCGTGCGTGGCCCGGAGTATGGCCGCTTGTAGATTAGTACTACTAGGTGTTAATTAATGGCTTGAATAGTCCATGTCAGAGATGACATGGCCCATTTTATTTAAAAAGCCTAATTAATAGTTTGTGCAAATGACAAGTAGGGCCCAATGCATTGTTTATTGGTTGACTAGTAAAGGAGTTGGTGAGTCAACCCAGCTCCTTGACCCCACTGTCATTGAGTGTGACTAGCCCATGCTTTGAGTTTAAAAAACATTTCTTTGTTTATAATTCAAATTAAATAAATTAAAAATCCTTTAAACTTTAGAAAATCATAGAAAATGAGTCCGTAACTTTCGGATGAAAAAGTGTTATGTATGAAAGTTGCTCCGAGCAGGCAGGCGAATCCGAACCGTGGTGCATTTTACATCGAGATGTCTCTAACTATCTGAACATGGAACTTTCCCCTCTCGGTCATACATGCGACCACGAGTCCGGAACGGGAAAAAGATTCCCGGTTGACTTCTCCCTTCGCATGGTGTCGTCTAGCACGGCGTTAGAACACGTATAGCTCTGCCTATTGTCTTGCTATGCACTTGCTTGCTATGTATTTACTGTTTCTCCCCCTCTTCTCTTGGTGAACCCCATGGCGGGTGCGATGCTCTTTGTGATCGACTCGTCTGCTGACCCCTCCTTGTGCGAGCAGACCAGGCTTCCCCCCCTTGATCATTACGATATCGCTAATTTCATTCTCTCATGCTTGCATTAGATTTTTACTCTGTAATTGTTTACTCCTATCTTGATGCATAGCCTGCTTTTGTATCTACTTTGTACCTTACACTTATCCTAAAGCTGCTTAGTATAGGTTGGTTAGTGATCCATCATGACCCCACCTTGTCCTTGTTGCCCTGCTTCATCGCCGAAGACACTGATCAGCGGGATCGAAAACCAGGCCACGACACGCACATCATTTTCCCTTAGTTGCTCGACACTCTTTGGGTTACTATCGAGTGCCGGTGAGACCTCATTAGCACTTCTAATGTTACCATGTAGTGTAGCTATTCGATTAGTGGTCATCGAGGTGATTTCGCCTTAACCGTCGTCCGATACATTACTGTCGTGCAACCCCTCAAGTGTGAACTTGAGGTGGTTCCTCTTAAGTTCACCTTGATAATTACGCCAGTGGAATCCGTCAAGGTGATTCCTCGGAGTTTTCCCCTTGGTTTTAGACACACAGTTACTATGGTTACTATGACTTTACTGAACCATGTTACTAAAGGCGGGTCAGCTCACGAGGGTACCAGCGTGAGCTTAATTGCGGGGATGTGGAGTCGGGTTGACACGGAGGGTGCCAGCTTGAGATAATTCAGGCGTGGCGACATTCCTAGCCCTTGCTTTAAGTCCTCGAGATGGAACAACAGGGTCACATCTTTCGTGTGTCTCTACTTGTTACGCGTGCTCCTAATCCACTCGACTTGGATAGTTGATCTGAGGGCCTCGGCTGATAGCACTAACCATCGCGGGGGCATAGTATGGGCGTTCTGCGTCGTATGCATCAGCGAAGCTTAATAGGCGTCACGTCGTGGCCCGGCGGCCTTGGCGGGTTGGAGTTGCTGCGTGCACCTGCCTTGTTGAAGGAGGTAGCTAGGTCTGCTCACCGGCCGCCCTCATAGCGTCGAGGAGTTCCGGGAGATGGCCCATGACCCTGAGGGCATAGAGGTTTAGTCCGGCGTGCTGGCCTCTCTATTAAGCCTAGGTCGGGTTGCGGCGTATTGTTTGAGGCCAGGCACTGACCGAGGAAAGTGTGTCGGCGGAGTTAATCGAGTGTGGTGGGTAAGTTGGTGCACCCTGCAGTGAAGAAAACATCTATGATAGCCTGTCCTCTACGATAATAGACACTTGGGGTTGTATCGATCGATACAACTAGAATGGATACTTGTGATGAGTAATGGATTGTGATGATAAGCTGGATAGTATGGCTCAGGGATTGCTTTCTGCGAGGGAGTCGAGGATCTCTGGCGAGGTTGATAACTTTCTTGCTACTACTTTACTTTATGCTACTCTACTCCCTCCTGTGCTCTGTAAGATGGTGGTTTCGAGAAGATGCTAGTCTTGATAGGACTAACTTCTCCCCTCTATTACGGCTTTTACGCAGCCCGGTCCACATATCTGACCTTCCTTTGATAATGTTGCATATGTAGTGTAGATCCTTGCTTGCGAGTAATTTGGATGAGTACTCATGGTTGCTTTGGCTCCCCTTTTCCCCTTTCTTCTCCTTTCCGGTTGATGCAACCGGATGCCGAACCAGGGCAGAGATGCCACTGCGATGCTGCTACTACATGGAGACCAGCGCGACCGGGAGTAGTTAGGAGGCTCCAGGGTAGAGGCCTTGGCTTTTCGATCGTTGTTGCTTTTGTGCTAGCCTTCTTAAGGCAAACTTGTCTAACTCATGTTTGTACTCGAGATATTGTTGCTTCCGCTGACTCTTGTGTATTCGAGCTTATGTATTGAGCCCTCAAGGCCTGACTTGTAATATAAAGCTTTTATTATTTTAATTTGTGTCTAGAGTTGTGTTGTGCTATCTTCACGTGAGTCCTTGATTTTGATCGTACACATTTGCGTGTATGATTAGTGTCACGATTGAATCGAGGCGTCACAAGTTGATATCGAGCCATTTGCTGTAGGTAGCCCCTTTCCAACTCCTTGGCGAGATTGAGCCTAGTCGTCCAAAATGTTTCACTAACTTGGCTGTGTGGCTACGGGCCCACATCGCCATTAGGTGGTATTAGGAACTTTTATTCCTCGTCTTTACTCTGGGATTCTGATCTCTTCTCTATTCGGGTTAAATGATTTTTAACTTTCGACTCTAGGATCTCATAACCACTTCCTCCGGAGAGCCCGACATTATCAATGATCGCTTGCTTTGCTAGAAGATTCTGCAGATACTCCTCGATGTTTATCGAGACAACTGTATAACTGCCTTGCAGTTCGACCACCGATAATCCCGTGAATAACATCCTTACCACTTGTACCTTCATCCCTAGTTGCTCTGTTATTACAAGATACCACTAGTACTCTCCATTGTTCGAGAATCCTTTGTGCCATACGCTTTGCTTCTTTTCGACTGCGGATAATTCACTTAACGGGGTTCGTTCATCCCCGATTGTTCATATGCTTTCCAAAATACTGAAAATGCTATATGATCTTTCAAAAATCCTCTGCAGCCTATTGCTCTTGATTCTCCTTGCCTTCTTGCAATAGGATTAATTCCACTAGTCTTCAACCCGTGCAGCACTTGCGGCTATGATGATAGCACACATGAATAGCAGAGGTTACCAACATGTATGCTACGTGATATGTTATAGGAACAAAAAGGAAAAGATGCTTCTAACCTGGTGAGGAAGATTAATTGTCGATTGGAGCATAAAAGGAAAAGACCGATTCGGCACCTCACATATAAAGGCAAGCGCAAAAATAATCCATGATGCTTTTGAAAAGCAGCACATCCTACTATCAATCGAGAAGGAAAAAGTAGGACCGAGAAAGTCCGAAGTAATAAGCAATTAGCTGAAAATTTGTTAATGCATATAGTCAACTTGTTTGTTATTTGCAGTGAAAACATCCCAACCGTCATATCAGATCCACTTGGAGTAAAATTGTGCATTTCAAGTTCATTACTTGTTACTCATGCCTCATAGACCTTTGGATAAAATAATCCATAGACTGAAGATGCACGTGAAAGAAAATTTATATTCCATACCAATCCTTAGTTCGTTCAAGTGGAGCAGGACTTTAGTTTATAAATCCACTCAGTATCTCTTCATGCCATTGCAACATAGAAGAATAAAGAAATCATATCACAAATGACCAATTTTTTTCCTCCAATCTGTTTTGTATCACATCTGAATAAATGAAACTATTGGTCTAAATCACATGTGTGATATTTCTATGTATGCACCATACACAATCGATTTCACAGAACATAGTTCCTACATTCCTTTTCAGGAGAAAATGAGAGCTCAAGAAGTATATGCAAGGTAGAAGGTAGAAAATATTGTGTATGAATTCCGATAAAATTATAGTTTGGTGAACACCGTGAAAATGTGTTATTTGGTATAAGAGTAAAGCTTAAATGAAGTTAGTAATCAGGAATGTGTACGTGCTTAGTAACATCTTTAATTTTTTTGTATGTTACATATCATATGCAACAATGTATAATATCAAGAAATTATCAAAACTCCATATGTTGGCGGACAGTAATAACAAAATAATTGTTATTTATATACCATGTGAAGCTCAAATGTAAATCTGTACTTCATTAATACGTTAACAGTAGGAGGTTCTCCTACTGTTCAAGGTTCAAAAATAATAATAATTGTTCTTTATATCATGAAAACTCATCAGAAGATAATTAAATAAAAATAAAGCACATGAAATATTTTGCAAATAATATATAAATCCAAGTTGGGGAACATGTTAATGGTCAACTTGAAATAGAAAATGCAATCTAACTATAAAAGTCACCAAATTTATGACCGTTCTAGAAAATAGCAAGCAAAACAACTCGACAAATCCTATAATTGCCATTTATTATTGTAGGAACATAGAGAATGGAAATATCATAAAAGGTTAAAAGCCGAAGCAAATATGAAAAATTCAAATTTGACAAAAAAAATTAGGACACCCGTATATAGGTAACCAATAATAAGAATGAGAAAATGGACCATCAAATATGTTGGCGGAACAGCAGAAGAGAAAAATTATGATGGCATAAATTGCTATTTCAAGAATGGAAAAATGCCTTTGCACTTTCATTATTACATTTCAGCGTGAACAAACTTAGTCTTACTTATATGTGTACATACTTAATAAAAATATAAAAAATGCATATCCAAAAAGCTTACTATCTCTCCATATGTTAGGGTTACTGATTGAGACAAAATCTGGTCCAAATAAAGATGAAACTATAACTAAAGAGAATCCACCAGTTATCCGGAACATGGGATACCAAATGGGATCGGAAACTTTCGGATAATCCTTTTACCATGTAGAAAGATTGAAATTTCATCTACATTGGAAGTAGTGGAGCAGCAGGACCATACATGAGTGGATGAAATCTTCTTCTTCTCTGCATAAATAAAATTTTTGGTGCCAAGATTACAGTTTATGTATCTCACGTTTGCATGTATAGATAAAACTTCTTTCTTTGCGTATAAGTAAGCAAAGCAGTATAAGCTTTCGGGTAGCATCTTTTGCGGTCTTGAATATTATATGTCCTTTGGTTTAGTTCTCTATCTATACTTGTCAGTTTGCCAAGTGATATATCGTGCCATGAGTCCATTTGGAGATAAAACAAAATTCACTTGAATAAATATACATTCAATGGTATGGGATGGATATTACATACCCAAAAGTATAGCGCCATGGGCATGTTATTTCTTGAGCATAACTTTGTGAAGCAAAACATGGAGATCTACATTAAGGTTCAGCCATTCATGTCATATTACTGAAAGAGATAAAAATAGATGTGCCTTCGTGAATAAGTAGTTACATAAGTAGGGTGGTGATCGCTCTAAGTGGTGGACTAAATATATAGCTTCAAGTCTTCCACCATTAAGAAAACTACAACAACACATACCATGCTATTTGAACATGCAAGCAAATATATCAATGTGGTTTTGTATTTTTTCTTGTTGTAATAATGGATCAACTCTGATCATTGCTTTTGATTTACTGTCTATCGGAGGGACATATTTAGGTAAATACTAATTCTATCTTGTCGGATGGAGTAATCGATATTGGTGTCTTCACGGATCACACATAATTACAAATGAGATCTTGCTATCTCCAAACAATATTTTACTACTGCGCGAATGGCATCAATCCATGGAGATTCGCTCATCGTCTTACCTCGATGATGCATGAAGAAATAAGACTCTCAATCTTGAGTAACTAATGGTACAGCCGATAAACACCTTAATCGAGAAATAAATAGATAGTCGGGGCACATAGCATATGTCTAATTTTTCAACATGGTCCATTAAAAAGAATGTGAAAATCGAAACTTCTAAATCAAGATATGCTTATTACAATTGATATTTTATCCTAACCTCGTGGAAGAGATTCTCTTCCAACAAATAAGCAAATGGCGAGATGGTACTTGATCTATTGATCTCTTGGGCATCCTTCAATTTGATCTGTCTATTCTTTTTAAAAGCCATACTATTAAAGGGCACCAACATATCCTGCCATAAAAAGGTCACCAATATATAGATCAACTCCTTGAATACTGCACATATTCTTGTTAATTCTGTACTATGCTACTATACTAACATAAGGAAAGTAAGAAGCAGTGATGCTATCACTCCATGTGACTATTTTACCGACTGGACACTCCATATTTGTTTTTGCAGGGCGCTCCACATGTTTAACAATAAAATCAGTGTTGAGATATTGTTGAAATAAATAAAAACTAACACGATAGCAAGAGTGACATGAAACAATAGACATATTTGTCGGAAGGTCACCTGAGGATTGGCGCATCATCTTGCATCAAGCTGCTACCAACTAATAAAGCTCTATTTCCTCGTCCGACCACCAATCGGGAACATGGTCGAGGCGTGATCGTATATGCTATACGAGGCAACGGTTGGCGATTTGGATCGATGACATCCGGAGGAAGTTATCGAGACCTTGGCGGTTTTGCTGATCGAGTAGAACATGGAGTAGGCGGTGGAGACCTTGGCGGCTACGACGAAAAGGGTGATGCGAGGAGAAGACTGCGGATCTTGAGGAAACCATGCAGGCGGCGGCGAGGCGGTGGAGATATTGGCAATGGCAATAGCGAGGAAGCGGCAAGCGTAGCGTCGATCTGTTTTCTTTTTTTTATTTGCCATGCCGATCTTGAGGAATTCTGGTGTGGTCTGTTGTTGAAAATAAGCGAGAGAGATCGCGCAGGGCTTTTTCTATGAAGAGTACATTGGCTATTCGTACAAAGAGTCATGATGCGTGACTCCAAGATGATCGGATGTTTCCTTAATAACATAGTGTTTATTTCATCTAGGATTAACCGTGGGGATTCCTAGTGTCCCCATCTACTACTTCATTTTTTACGGTGATGGAGCATATTTGTAGGTTAGTTCAAATTTGGTCTATGTCACGTGTATGTTGGGTCTTTTTTTCCACCGTGGGAGTAACATAAATTGTGGGGTCATGATTGATCAATTATATAGATCAATGGTGTAATTAATTTTAATGATGTGGATTACTATGGAGACTTATGCGGTGCCTCCAATTAGTAAACATAAGATATGTACAGAAATATTCTTTAAAATTCTTTGTGATTGTCATTCTGTTCCTATGGATTCAGCTGTGTACGAATACTCGCAATCATCAATTAATCCTTGGAAATTTTCTTTTTGGCTCAGACATCATTCCAGATATGAGCTGGTTCTTACCCAATCCAGATTTGATCGGGTGCAACTCTAAGTCTATTCAACTTACTCATCTTTTGATTAGAGCATGTGCTTGATCCTTCGTCTTGAAATCATAATTCCTCTGTACCCAAGCATGAATCATTCGAGAGCGTTTCTATATGCGATGCCATTGCATCCCCTTGTTCATCGATTGATTCTTGATACTCACATCAACTCTGTCGTGAATCGCCCGGATCCATTCTTTGGTTGTTATCCGGCGATGTCCTTCACATCAAAATCTTGTGAGTTTTTCCACGATACATAATACCTTGATGGAATTGTATCATCGGCTTTGACTTTGATACTCTGCTTTGAACTCGTATCTTTTGCTTGGTTGATGGTTGTATAGATTCGTAAAAATGCCCGATGGGTTGAACTTATGCCTTCCATAATCTGTGTGAACCGAGAGTTCTTCTGAGTCTTACCCATACAGTACCATGCCCGGATAAATCTTCCTTCTACAATTTCTTGACGAGGAGAGAATGAAAGGTTATACATTGAAGAAGTGAGGTCGACCTTGAACTTTGTGTTCATGCCCATGGACCCTATGTAGAACTTATCATGGAAGCTGCTCGTAAAATAACTATTTCCTTGGTACAAGTTCATCTTGTATCTATGAATTGATCCTTTACAATCGTTGGTTCCGACCATAGTTCCTCCTTGATTCCATTTCCGGATAAGTTAAAATACTTTCCCTCTGCGAGATCATTTCACCCGTCCAACCTCTACTCCGATTTACCTTGGTGTACCCCTAGTACTTATTCTTTGGGAAGTTTAATACCCTATTACATCATTACTAGCCTGGCGGCTATATCGTTGTCGTGCTAAATTTCAACTTTGCTACCTGGTCCTTCCGGGCAGGATTTTTAACGATGAGCTAGGCTTCGATGATCTTCCTCGTCATATCATTTGCATACTGAATAACAAGCTTGATTTCAAGTTTGTATCGTGCCGTGGTTCCAATAAGCTTTAAGCAGATCATTCCTTTGACTTGAAGCCATCGCGATTGATTACATCTTCTTGAAATCTCTCGATAAATGTGTCATGATCATCATCAACATTACGATGCTCTTCCGGGATATCAATCAATTCATGATGAAAATACCATCCTTTCCCTCGTTGATTTGGGTTATCATCGGTACATTCTTGCCTTCCCCCAACACAAACTTGTTCATATCATTTTGGCATTACATCCTTTTGACATGTCGATGGATTGTACGAACCCATCGGCCATACCCTCATCCTTTCCATGATGAAATATTATGAACTATTCTAGCAGTTCCATGGGATCCGTTGTGAATCAAAAGTCGACATTTACACGATGACCATGTCAATGCTATCTGAAGCATGTACGTATGGTACTCCGATCGTCAACAAGAACATTGGGCGCAATGCTAAATTTTTCTTGATCGATTATCCAAACCCTGTTGTATGGATAATATCATGATTCTTCCTACGCCCCTTTATCTAAATGCTTTTGAACTTGTTGTTATCTCATGTATATCTGATCCGCTTCCCTTGGGAAGGATATAGTCCCAACTCTTATGTGTAAATACATCTTCCTTTCCATTGGGAAATTTGATTTGATAATCATATTTTTCCTTTCCATTGGTATGTTTAACCCTTCTTGTGATCTATATGATATAAGTAATAATTCCATGCTTATATAGCATACTCGGTATACAACTACATCGGTAAGACCACATTACTATTGTTGATGACATTAGGTAACCACCGATGGGCGAGAACCTTGCCTATAGGTGCGCCTCGTTCAGCGGCGAGGAAAATGGTTCTCTTCGTCCCTCGCCTTGGTACCAACGTTGTTTGCCAACATAACAGACATGCTATTCTTTGACATGCCTCGCTATCATGACCATGCAAGATGTCAAGCGCCCTTCCTACTTTTAACCCACATGGTGGGCCCATAACCACAGTTCCACATGATCAAAACCTGACTCTCCTGTATATCTTTGATTCGAAATATTCTTGCATTTGGCCCATTATCATGTCACGAGCCACCTTCGAGATATGATCTTTTTCCGATGCTCTGAACCCCTTCCTCACACCTGTTAGGGTATCAATTGTTTGTCCATTAAGCAGAAACGTCCCATTGTACCTTCATACTTGCTCTCGATGTTTTATTAAGTTTCAACTCGAGAGATACTTCTCGCCTCCTTTCCTGAATTTTCACGGATAATTAACCCTATAAGGGTTAGTTCTCCCGAGTTACTTCCCCACTTAAATCTGGGGCGAGATTTCTTGTAATGGAGGAGATTTGTAACACCCTAGTGTCATACTCTGATAACCCTATGTGATTAAGATAATCACTTTGCTAAGCGATGCTTGATCACCTTTGACTCAAATATCATTTGAAATCCCACTTTGGAATCTAATTCAAATTGCAAGTGAAATTTGAAGTTGCACAAAAGTTGCTCCAAAATAGTTCATCATTTAGCCAAAATTCCATAATATTTAATTGTTAAGGAAAACAACATCACCTAAGAGCTAAGATGGACTGTAGCAATTATTACAATGCAATTTCAGCATTTTAAAGTGCTATTTTATTTGTGAAAAATGCAAATGGATTCCTCTGGCCTCCAAACTTTTTGTGGCACTGCCTAAAAATGCAAACTATTTAATAGGCTGAAGTCCCACATTTTTCTCGGCTCTTTTGGTTACCTAAATAATCATTTTCTATCTCTGTTATTATATAAAAGGAAAACAGGAAATGAGAAAATTGGAAAAAACCTCCTATTCACTTTAGCCAGTACTTCCCATGCAGGCCCAGCCCACTGGCGGCCTTTTCTCCTACCTCGCAGGGGGAGGCGGAGACCAGAGCGTGGCGCCCATCCATGCTTCTGGTGGCGTCGTGTCGGCCATCCGCTTGTCCTCGAGATGGATAAGATCCACCCCGAGGGCTGAGACGAACCCTAATCCCCATTCCCCATCCTGCTCGCTCACTCTCTTCCCTCCTCTGTCGCCCTACCGCAATCGTCGTGCCGTCATCGTGCTCGTGGCCACTAGCCTCCCCGGTGCTCGGGAGGAAGTCGAGGAGCACCGCCGTCCTCTTCTGCAAATGCGCAGCGCCAAGTCGAGCCAGAGCACCTCGAGCCGTCGCCATCGACCTTCTCCCCTAACCACGGTCGTCGTCGTCCACATCGTCGACCCGCTCGCCTTCGGCCGTCCTCGTGCGTCCCCAACCCCCTCGAGCTTGTCCCGGACCTCCGCGTCCTCCCCTCCTTCCTTTACGCCCGAGCCACGAGGATCCGGAAGCCTCCATGACCTCGCTTTCGCCCTCGGCTCCGGCGAAACGCCGCCGCCCCGAATCCGTGCCACTTCTGCTCCTAGTCACCCACTGGGCCTCCGTGTGCCTTCCCGGTGAGCTCAGCCTCCTTTCCCCTCCGTTCCCCCTTTCCCCCGTCGAATCCACGTCGTAGTGCCGCCCTTGGTGGCACCGCCATGGCCCGACGCCATCTTGGCTGTTCTTGGCCCTGCGCCCCTGCACCTCACCGCCGCCGCTTCGCTACTTTGCCGCTGTCCCCTAGCGTTGCTGCTTGTGTTGTTGCCTTCCGCTTCTGCTATTACTGTTGCCGCCATTTCCGGGCGCCCCATATACCACCGTCGGCCGCTCCTGCTGCCCATCCACCGTGGTAGTGCAGCTCCGCCCGTCGCTGACTATAGCTTCGCCCGCCGCTCCGTACTGTCGGCGCCTTGCAGCTGCAGCGCTCTCTGATCGTGCCAGATCGCCCGTGTGAGCTCCCTGCTCTTCGCCGCTGCCCTACTGCACCTATGGTGCTACTATAAGCGAAGGTTCTTGTAGCGCTTGCTAGCACGCCACTTCAACTGACTAGCCCTATGGACAACCTACGAACAGCCACTAAGCGAAAGTCAATATGAGTAAAAATAAAATGGACATCCAGTACACTTGGCAAACTCCATTTTATCCCATTGGAACAAATCCATTTGGTGCATAGTTTAAATCCTACAAAAATCACAAAATGACATCTTATGTTAATAACTGAGTACTCTAGCCTACTAACTTGTGTGTGTTGTGTGTGTAAATGCGTGCATGTGGCGGAGTAGTGGCGGCCCTTGCTTAGGCTGGTCATAGTGGGGAGTAACTTAGACTAGTAAAATGCATATGTTACTAGTATATGTTAGTACCTCTATAGTGCATAGTATCATAGATTAGTATCATAGGTGGTCTCATTTATTGTCATGCATGACACATAGTAGCACCATATTTATTATATTCTGGTATCTACCTATGTTACTATAACCATCTCTCTCTTCTTTAATTGCACGCCTCATAAGCATGTTCATGAGTCCCAAGTACATGATACTACTAATGTTACCCCCACTATGGCCAGCCTTAGATTAGTACTACTAGGTGTTAATTAATGGCTAGAATAGTCTATGTCTGAATGACATGTGGCCCTTTTATTTAAAAGCCTAATTAATAGTTTGTGCCAATGACAAGTAGGGCCCAATGCATTGTTCATTGGTTGACTAGTAAAGGAGTTGGTGAGTCAACCCAGCTCCTTACCCCACCTGTCATTGAGTGTGACTAGCCCATCTGAGTTTAAAAAACATTTCCTGTTTATAATTGAATTAAATAAATTTAAAAATCCTTTAAACTTTAGAAAATAACCGTAACTTTCGGATGAAAAAGTGTTATATATGAAAGTTGCTCGAGCAGCGAGGCGAATCCGAACACATGGTCCGTTTACAGTGGATGCCTCTAACTATCAGGCGTGGAACTTTCCCCCTCTGGTCATCATCCGACACAGTCGGGAACGGAAAAAGATTCTGGTGAGTTCCCCTTCCGCGGTGTCGTGTTAGCACCGCGTTAGAACACGTCTAGCTCTGCTGTTGTCTGCTATGCACTTGCTTGCTATGTATTTACTGTTTCTCCCCTCTTCTCTTGGTAGACCCGTGGCGGTTTGGCGATGCGGCTGTGATCGACTACATCTGCTGACCCTCCTTATACGAGCAACCAGGCAAGCCCCCCCCTTTGATCATTTCGATATCGCCCATTTCATTCTCTCATGCTTGCATTAGATTTTGCTCTTGTAATTGTTTACTCCTATCTTGATGCATAGCCTGCTTTTGTGTCTATTTGTTGTACCTTACACCTTATCCTAAACTGCTTAGTATAGGTTGGTTAGTGATCCATCGATGATCCCCACCTTGTCCTTGTTGCCCTGCTTCATCATCGAAGACCTGATCAGCGGGATCGAAAACCAGGCCCGACACATACATCATTTTCCCTTAGTTGCTCGACACTCTTTGGGTTACTATCGAGTGCGGTGTGAGACCTCATCGGCACGCCGATGTTACCTGTAGTATAGCTATTGATGCGTGGTCGCCGAGGTGATTCCGCCTTAACCACTTCGATCTGGCTCGTCGTGCAACCCCTCAAGTGTGAAGTTCGAGGTGGTTCCTCTTACGTTCACCTTGATAATTACATCAGTGGAATCCGTCAAGGGTGATTCCTCGAGGTTTTCCCCTTGGTGTTAGACACAGTTACTATGGTTACTATGACTTTACTGAACCATGTTACTAAAGGCGGGTCACTCTCGAGGGGTACCGCATGAAGCTTAATGCGGGTGATGTGGAGTCGGGTTGACACGGAGGGTGCTCATGAGATAATTACGGCGTGGCGGGCATTCCTAGCCCTTGCCGCAAGTCCTCGAGGGCAGAACAACGAGGTCACATCTTCGTGAGTCTCGCTTGTTACGCGTGCTCTAATCCACTCGACTTGGATATTTGATTGAGGGCCTCGGCTGATAGCACTAACCATCACGTAGGCATAGTATGGGCGTTCTGCGTCGTATGCATCAGCGAAGCTTAATAGGCGTTAGCGGTGGCGGCACCATCGGGTTGGACTCGTAAGCACCTGCCTTGTTGAAGGAGATAGCTAGGTTTGCTCCTGGCCGCCCTTGCAATTTGCGAGGAGTTCGGGGAGATGGCCCATGACCCACAGGGGCATAGGTTTAGTCCGCGTGCTGGCCTCTCTATTAAGCCTAGGTCGGGTTGCGTCGTATTGTTTGGCGAGGCGGGCATGACCGAGAAAGTGTGTCCGGCGGAGTTAATCGGCGTGGTGGGTAAGTTGGTGCACCCTGCAGTGAAAAAACATCTATCGATAGCACTGTCCTATAGTAGCAGACACTTGGGGTTGTATCGATCGATACAACTAGAGCGGATACTTGTGATGAGTAATGGATTGTGATGATAAGCTGGATAGTATGGCTCAGGGGTTGCTTTCTCATTGGGGTCGAAAAGGATCTCTGGCGAGGTTGATCTTTCTTGCTACTACTTTACTTTATGCTACTCTACTCCCTCTGTTGCTGCAAGATGGTGGTTTCGAGAAGATGCTAGTCTTGATAGGACTAACCGCCCCTCTATTCTGGCTTTTACGCAGCCAGTCCACATATGACCTTCCTTTGATAATGTTGCATATGTAGTGTAGATCCTTGCTTGAGTACTTTGGATGAGTACTCACGGTTGCTTTAGCTCCCCTTTTCCCCTTTCTTCTCCTTGCGGTTGATGCAACCGGATGTCGAACCCGAGGGCCAGCGGCGGAGACTTTGATTATCCTCTGACGATCGACATAGCTAAAACTTGGTGGTTAAGCGAATCACACGAGAACAAGGAGTACCTTGCTCGATACCAATTGAAAGTGCTATTTATCGACTAGAGGGGGTGAATAAGCGATTTTTATGAAAGTCTTCAAAACATGAAAGTTTGAAGACAAACAATAGAAATGAACCTATTGATATGCGGCGGAAGGTAGACTACACTAGGTAAGCCATAGTCAAGTATTCAATGAAGTGAAAGTCACGAAGACTAATAGCAGCTAGGTAGTCTGGATCGAGGATGGAAGATGGTATGAAGCCAAACAACGATAGAAGTCACACGGTGAAGACAAATAGGTAAAGCAAACAAGCAATGACTTCACAAAGACAAGCTGTAAGTAAAGAGAGGGAAGGTAGAACCGGTCACTTGTTGAGGACACGAGATTTGTTGGACCAGTTCGATTCTTTGTGACATCTGTATATGCAGTTAGGGAGGCTGAGATTTAACTTTCGAAGGCTGCGTCTTCACCTTATTCCCCTTGAGCTAAGGACACAGTCCTCGCCCAATTACTCTGGTAAGTCTTCAAGGTAGACTTCCAAACCTTCACAGAACTTTTTCTGGCGATCCACAATGACTCTTGGATGCTTAGAGCGAGACACCTAAGCTGGTTTGGAGGATTCACGGTCCTCATGTGTAACAAGTCTTGAGTCAGAGACGAGAAAAGACTTGAGGGTGGCTTAGAAGCAATGAGTAAGTGCAGCATCGAGAACTTGACTTTGGAGCCCTAGCAAATAGCCTTGCGGAGATGAATGTGTAGCGACCCGACCGAATGGATCAAGTCTACGTGTTAGGTGTCATCCACGGATCGGTATCTTTGACACACCACGATACTCGAAGGATTTATAACGAGAGGTAAATCACATGTATAAAATAGCGTAAATACTATTACCTCAATCCAAAGTATAAGCGGAAGCTTAACAAGGTTGTGGATTCCCATCAACACCAACGACAAAGTTGAGTATGAAATCATAACCCTAACGTATCACTTACTAAATCAAATGCGAAAAGTGCGCAACATGAAGCGTTGCAGCCAGCAATTGACACATGGAATATCTGGCAATGTAACACATAGAGAGTAATGAAAGAATAAGCTATACTACATGCATATTTGGCTGGTGGAAAGCTCTATGGTTATAGTTTTGCAAAAGCCAATTTTCCCTATGTCAAAGGAATAAATTTTATTTTGACTATCATGGTGGTTGAAACATCATTGAGAAGGTATAACCCCAACTCAATCCCAATTAAGATAATTAACATCAACAATATTAATTTAGAGTGATGAGATACATGTGAATACTCAAGTACTAGATACTCGAAATTGTCCATAACTTGGGGACACGGCTAACCATGATTAGATTGTACACTCTGCAGAGGTTTACGCACTTTTCCCCACAAGACTCGATCGCCTCCGTTGGTTTCTCGCAATACATGGTGTTTGAGAAGCGGATGGCCGAGACCACGATCTTTCGAAACATTAACTCTCTACTCGGATAGATCATACCAAACCTATAAAACCCACTACTTTGATCTACCTCTTGAAAGCTTCACGTAACTTACTCAACTATGCTAGAGCCCATAATAGCTTGTGGTTGCTACGGAAGTTTCTAGCATGAATAATCTCAGTTTCCTTTGAGCACAGGTGGCGGTCCATAGGAAGATCACACGGGTACCAGGGATTTCAAAAAAAGCAGACAACCTTTGGGTTCCCGGTGCCTCAATCCACCAGATGTGTATTTAAGTTGCCACCTTAAAGTAAACCATTAATTAACAATCTCACATCATCGTGAAAATCTCAAACCCAAACCGTCTACAAGCATAGCATGGCAATATAAGCATAACGTAGAAGTAACTCCCGAGGTTTGAAAGTAACAGGGCAATAGGTTCCTACCTCATCATCTACTTCCCAACCCACAATTTAATGACATCCTAATCATGCAATGTTTGAGGATTGAGCTAATGCATAAAAACTGGGTAGGAAAAGATATGATCAAGTGTTACTTGCCTGCAAAGTTGATGAAGATGATTCGCACTCAAAACTCTTGATAGTTCTACTCGTCACACTCTGGTCAATCTATCGTAAGCAAGCAATAGTAAGCACACATAAGCAATCACTCAAAAGATCGGAAAGAACGAAGAGTACGATTCAGAAAACATCAAAACCAAGCAAATAACTCTTGCAACATAAAACAATTTCTAACAGTACCAAAACCATGTGTATTTGGCCTTATCGGAAAGTTTGTGTCGAGCTTGATTTGCAAAAGAATCAACTAAATCGGAGTTATAAAACTCAAATTACGATCAAGCGAAGTTTGAATTCAAATCTGATCTAATTCAAATTTTAAACTTTCAAAAACATGTTTGAGTTGTATTCTTTGGATAGAGGATAAATGTAGCGAAGAAGTGGCCGTTGGTTTCGTTGAATTCGAGTAACGAGCAAAAAGTTATAGTGCGTTTGAAAATCAGAGGCTAATCTGCGGAAAAAGTATTCTGAATAGGTCCTGGCGGAAACTAAAATAAAAGAAAAATCTAAATAGCGAGCGTTCACTTTCTAACTCTAACCAGTGACGCTCTGAAAAACTAGATTAAAACAAAAACCGGGCTTTTAAAATAAAACACGAGATTGAAAAAAAACGGATCGGTTTTTTTCGAGTTATCTGATTCGGAGAGAAGCCGTGGGCGGTGGCGGTTGACTCAGCGAAATCCCGTGCCAGCCTTGAAACAAGCTACTCGGACGTCGGAGGAGAAAACGCGCGAAAGCGGCCTGGCGTGCCGTGGTCTTGGTGAAAGTGGACGGCGGTGGGCATGGGCGGCGAGGTGGCGGCACGGGCGGCGCGGGTGGATCTCGCCCGGCAGCGACTTAAGCGGCAAGGGAGAAGAGAAAATGGGGCGGGCAGCGTCCTTTTAAGCGTCAGGCGAGTGGTGGCGTGGAGGTGGCAAAGCGGCGGGGTGGTGGAATCGGTCACGGCAGCGGTGGCGGCTTTCGGCGAGACTCCGCCCGTGGTTGATGTGGCGGTAGGCTGAGCCTTAGCACAGCGGGCAGTTAGCTGGGCGAGAGAGAAGAGAGAGTCTTTGAGCTTGGCTGGCCTTTGTTAAAACGTTTTTTAAGCAGACAAATAAAATTAATAAATAAAATAAATAAAAATATTATATAGGCATATAATATATCAAAATTTTCAGAAAAACATTTCCTACAACATGGACATTATTCTAGCTTCAAATAAAATACTCAAAATTTCAAATAACCCAAAGCAGTGCCTTGACCTATTTAAACCCAATAAAATCATTTAAAAATACTAAAATGGTTTCAAATTTATTTCTCTCCATTTTTTAAGGTAGGGAATCATGTTACCCTATTTTCCATATATTTTATTTTGGAGAAAAATAATTTGAATAAAACTCAAATAACTCCAAATTGAAAAATAAATTCAAAAGAACTTTGAATTTTAAATCTTTGAAACTCCCAACTCATATTTCATATAATTTGAAGAAGTCATTTTATCTTCGCTCGTGAAAATCATTGAGTTGCATAAAGTTTCAGAATTGGAAATATTCTCAAATGAAATTCAAATATTTTCGACACCCCTTGTCATTTAAATAAATGGAAAAAGTCATGTCATCTTCTCTCGAGGGTTTTGTGATGAAAAAGAATTTGAATTCCCGAAGATCATAAAAGCAAAAATGAAAGTTTGGGAAAGTACTTTTATTCCCTCTCATTTAACTTTCAAAAAGTTTCAAACTCACTCACTTTCAGTCAATCAATCAAACAATCAATCAAAACTATCTATGTGTTTATAACATTCCAAAATTTAGAATTTTGGGATGTTACAGAATGATACTCATATGAATAAGCAGAAAAGTTCTTAGTCTTATGAACATAGCGGTTTGAAGAAACATGCTCATATTCATAAGTCTGAGTATGGTTTCCCTGCAAGACATTGGCGTTAGGGTGACTCAGGTGAGCCCTATGTCGGTATGAAGCCTTTGGGCCATATGAAGCCTTTGCTCTAGGATTTGTCTTCTTCCCAGGTGGTGTCATGATGACATTCACGGGGAAGATTCTCAAGACAACTTTTGGAACCAGATCTTGTTCATAGGTGGCCCATTCCTGCGATTAGTACCAATATACTGGCAAACACTTCACCATTACGATTCTTAAGCAGATTATAGTTTGCATCAAAGATTCATCAATGATAATAGGGTTAGCTACGGGTGAAGCGGATAAGGTGAATGGATCCTTGAAGGTCCCTTTGCGACAACCCATGTGGTTTTGAAGTCTTGCTCGGGCTTCCGATAGGAGCCATCAACATTCATTTTCCTCTCAGACCCAACACCCTCTTTCCTGGGGTTTCGGTTCATAATATGCTTTGAGGACATACGATGCACGATGCCCTTTGAGACTTTTGTACATCCTGTTTCAAGCAATGTCTTCAACCTAGCATTTTTATCAGCAATAGTAGTGGTATCCTCGGCGGAGGCTTAGTTACCACATCGGCAGATTGAAGATATTGCAATAGTAGTAGCGATGAGAACATTGACCAGCGAAGTAGCATTATCACGCTCAAGGAATTTTAGACATGGTGGTTCAAATCCTTCTGGCGGAACTGATCATTGGTGAAGTGACTCATTCTCTTATTGAAGATCTTCATGAGTCGCTCTCAATTTCTCAAGCTCTTGCTTCCTTTGAAGATAATCATAGGAGAGCTTTTCATGAGTTGTTGAGGCGTTTCATGGCGACTATCAAGTTCACAGTACTTAACATGAAGATTTTTATGTCTTCAATTAAAGGAATGAGAGCAGGTCATTTTAGCGTCCAACGAGGTCATCGCTTTTATCTAACAGTTTTGAGTATGTTCCATAGATTTGGTTGTTCACATGCAATTTTAGCAAGTGTTTTGTAGCTGGGTTTGGATTCACAATCGAGTCATCTTCACTAGATGTTTGAAAGTAAGCATCGCATGATTTTACCTTGGCACCACGTGCCATGAAGCGATAGGTGGGGCGAGTCGTCCTTGTCATTAGCTTCAGCGTTGGTGGCCAGACCATTGTCTTGATGTTGAAGATGGACTTGCAGCGTGAGGCGTAGCTAGAGCCGGACTTACAGCGCGGGGCGGACTCCTCCTCGGGCTCCACCTCCGCCTCCTCGAGCGGACTCCTCCTCAGAATCCATCTCCTTGCCGACAAAGCACGAGCCTTGCCAGATGAGCTCTTCTTATGAGATGAATACTTGGAT
The DNA here is from genome assembly GCA_021605205.1 of Aegilops longissima. Lineage (NCBI taxonomy): Eukaryota > Viridiplantae > Streptophyta > Magnoliopsida > Poales > Poaceae > Aegilops > Aegilops longissima. The sequence continues at coordinate 37,825 of JAHIAM010001577.1, forward strand.
GAGGACTTGGAAGAAGACTTTGAGGATTTCTTCTTCTTCTTGTCATCAGAATCATATTCCTTGCTCTTCTTCATCTTGTTGTTCTCATTGTCCCACTATGGACACTCAGAGATGTAGTGTCTAGGTTTCTTGCACTTGTGAAATGTTCTATTCTTGTAGTCATGAGTGGAAGCTTAATCATTTCTTGAGCTGGATCGTGAAGAATTGCTGACGCCCTTCTTCTTCTTGAACACGGAACTTCTTCACAAGCATAGCAAGTTACTTTCAATGTCTTGAGGATCATCGAGGCTGCGATCAGATTCTTCTTGAGATGAGAAATAGCTTTTGCCTTCAAAGCACGAGTTGGTAGTAGTTTGGACCATAGATATCTCTTTTCTCGAGATAGCTTGAACTCATGTGTGTTGAGCCTCTCAAGTATATCGAGACGGATCGAGTGTCTTGAAGTCAGGCGTTCTTGTATCATGAGGGCAAGGGTATCTCGATAGTGTCTTGCGATTTCATGCTTGGTAATCTCGGTGGCGCCTGAGAAACCTGAAGCTCATTTGTGATGTCGATAAAGGCGATCAAGCGTGAGCTGAAAATTATCATTGTCATTTCTCTTGAAGCGGTTGAAGAGGTTGCGAAGAACAGATCCTTTGATCTCTACGGGTTGAGGCGTCTTCGTTGACCTTAGAAAGCCAGTCCGGACTAACCGGCGTTTCGAGCACTCCTGCAGCCATCTTGTCCTTTGGTCGGATGACCACGAGATGATGTTCTTGGCGGTAGAATCGATTGAATGCACTTCTTGACATCAGCGGGGTGACACCTTCACCGATCTTAGGAACACCATTCTTGGCGACATATCGAAGTCGACATCAATGGATTCAAGATGCATCGCATCTTATTCTTCTAGTAGGGATATTCAGTTCCATCAAAGGCAGGGCAAGCAGCGGAGACTTTGATTATCCCTGCGATCGACATAGCTAAAACTCCGGTGGTTAAGCGAATCACACGAGAACAAGGGAGTACCTTGCTCGATACCAATTGAAAGTGCTAGTTATCGACTAGAGGGGGTGAATAGGCAATTTTTATGAAAGTCCTCAAAACATGAAAGTTTTGAAGACAAACAATAGAAATGAACCTATTGATATCAGCGGAAGGTAGACTACACTAGGTAAGCCATAGTCAAGTATTCAATGAAGTGAAAGTCACGAAGACTAATAGCAGCTAGGTAGTATGGATCGAGGATGGAAGATGGTATGAAGCCAAACAGCGATAGAAGTCACACGGTGAAGACAAATAGGTAAAGCAAACAAGCAATGACTTCACGAAGACAAGCGTAAGTAAAGAGAGGAGAGGTAGAACCGGTCACTTGTTGAGGACCACGAGTTTGTTGGACCAGTTCAGTTGTTGTGACAAGCTATGCGTACAGATTAGGGAGGATGACATTTAACTTTCGAGAAGACCGCGTCTTCACCTTATTCCCCTTGAGCTAAGGACACCGGTCCTCGCCCAATTACTCTGGTAAGTCTTCATGGTGACTTCCAAACCTTCCGAGACCGTTCACGGCGATCCACAATGACTCTTGGATGCTCGGCAGCGACACCTAACCTAATTTGGAGGATTCCACAGTCCTCATGTGTAACAAGTCTTGGTCATGCGAGCAGAATGATTTGAGTGATGCCTAACACTCTTTGTCTCACGGGTGTTTGGGCTTTTCCTCGCAAGTTTCTCTCTCTCAAAAGTTTGGAGGTGGGTTGCTCTCAAGCGACAAAAGCCGTGCACTAACTCTGAGCAGCCACCAATTTATGGTGTAGGGGTGGGCTATTTATAGCCACTAGGAAACCAACCTGATTTGTCGAAATGACCACAGGTCACTAAGGCCGACACGTGTTCAATGGTGATTTCAAACCACAGCGGCAACTTTACTTGGGCTACAAGTAAAGCTGACTCATCGACTCTGGATAAGATTTGCTCTCATTGTCTTATTTCGAAGACATAGGATTTAGTTGAGCATCACTTGATCACTCGACTTTGTTCCTTTGGGACACCACTTAACGATGCGGTGGTCCCTCGACTCAACAAAGAAGAAAAACAACAAAACAACTAGGTCTTGGCTCCATAGTCTTCACGCAATGCCTTCTCTTGTCATAGTCTTCAATGTGAATATCTTCACATACCACCATAAATCTTCAATCTCTTCATACATTTTTAGGGGTCATCTCGGTAGGTAAAGCGAATCAATGAGGGACTACTACTGTGTTATCCTGCAATTCTCAAAACACATTAGTCCCTCAACCAGGTTTGTCGTCAATACTCCAAAACCAACTAGGGGTGGCACTAGATGCACTTACAATCTCCCCTTTTTGGTGATTGATGACAAACTGGTTGAAGATTTTCAACGAGGGATAAAAGTATGTGAAATTGTAAAGGATAGAGATATTGTCTTAAAAGTAGCAAAAGGCTCCCACGAAGATGTGCATATAAGGAATTTGCTTTTGGAATGCAAATGCAAATGGCAGGTTATACTTGTGGAGATCCTCTTCAACTTATGAAGACAATTCATCATGCATGATTTGATATAACAAGGATAACGACATGCATAACGAGAAATGGGCGTACGCAAAATGACTAAGTCTGAATTTATCATCGCACATGCAATTTATCATCGCATCATAGAATAGCAAACAAGTAGCAGGCGACCATCAAGTTTAAGTGTTACAACTCAAAGAACCAAGCTGTATCAAAAGCGAGTTGTAAACACTAGGCAAAATATAAAGCAACCACACATATGGACCGCTTGAAGACTATCAACTCATATGCTTCTCCCCCTTATGTCAGTAAGGACCAAAAAGGTTTGAAGACATAGAGCCTCTACTCGTTCCCAGAAGGAGTAGGAGAGGATCTGAGGTCGGCGTCGGGGTTTGGCGGTGCGAGGCGAACTTGGTGCGGTGTCGTCTGGCGCTAAAGTTGGAGGAGGTGAAGTGGCATCATCTTGATCGCCGATTACTCGGCATTCACGGTTGAAGTGGAGGAGGAATAATCGAGTCTTCAAGAGGCGGAGTTCGATGCAAGACAGCATTCCTTGGAGGTGGAGTCAAACTTGAATCTTTCGGTGAAGCCGGCGTCTTGAAGATCTGCTTGACCTTTGAGCAATGTCAAACTCTTCCATGACCTCCATTTGGTTTCATGTGTAACAAAGGCATTCTTGGTGGCAAGATTGCGAATCGATTGACATCCACCAAGAGGCTTTGCATCTGCTTCAGCCGAAGTGATGATTATCCTGTTTACGATGCGAGGGCAATGAGAAGTTCTCGGTCATTGAGAACGAGATCGCTTCGGGCCTTTGAGCAATAGTGCTTTCGGTGGCTTGTTTGAGCGCGGTGAGGTAAGCATGTATTGCCAGCCAAAGGATAAACACAAGTATTGACTGGACTCCTTCAATGGGTTGCGTGAAAGCTTTGGTGATCGGCATTGTGAAGACAAAGCAGGCTCCTTGGTGGGCTCTGGGTATATGGCTTCAAGCGACATATCAACCTCGCGGAAAGATCGGATGGTTGCGGCGGAGGGTTGATAGTTGACAAGCTGAGTGTAGCTTGATGAGGCGCATGACCCACGGGCGTAGAACTTGATCCGAAGAGATCGAGCTGATGCAGCGGCTGCTGATAAAAAGTCTTGAGCATTGAAGGTGATGTCGTTGAAGATATAAAAGACCAAGGTCTTCATTAGCCTTCAAGTTTCTTTCTTGAAGAATGTCCTTTGACGAGCCATATAGTTACTTTGATGTTGTGATAAATAGTGCGTGGCAGATACTCTAGATCTTGACAAAGAACTCCTTTGGGTAATCAGCGTCATGTGGCGGAGGCTTCATCATGCTCGACATTTGGCTCATGTTGGGCTCGGCATGGAAGATACTCTCGAGCATTGCGGTGAAGGCGACAACTGGTTCATATAATTCTCCTAGAGTGGGCAGGCGGTTAGCTCAATGATGTTAAAAGCTTTGGCTTCATGATGGACATTACTGTCATCCACTCAAGGACCCAAGTCTTCGGATCCTGTTGTATCCGCGAATGTGGAGGTAGCATAAAATTGAAGCGAGTTCTTCATTCCAATGCTCCTATCGGTCACAAAGTTTAGCAAGCCAGACATCACAGGCGGTCAAGGGCTTCTTCAAGGCATAGCAATCTAGCAATGGCTTCACAGTCAAGACGCATATGAGGAAAGATGCGCCCGATCATAAAGAACACATGAATAATAACTGCGCTGCTGATAGCTCGAGAACCGATCTGATGAAATCCTTGGCTTGGAATAGGGGTTCTTGGCGCTATCAAAGAAGGTGTTGTGCACAATGAAGCCATTTGCATTGAAGGACCCTGGTGAAGTGGCGATGCACAGGAAACAGGCAGTCTTGGCTTTGGCTTACGGACTGTGGCTGTCTTGCGACATGATAGTCAAATGCGGACCAACGGCGGGAGGAGGAACGAATAGGCCATCGGCGGTGACCGGTGACCATAGTTGTATGCTTGCTCAATAGTATGTGGCACGGGAGGTGAATGCGGGAGGCGATGGCGATGGCGATGGTGTGACTTGGCTTGCAGATTGGCATCGGTGCAGCATTGACTTGAGTGCTATCGCCCAGGCACCACATTGACCGGGTGCTACATTAGCTTCGACCATGACAACGTCATTGGCTTCAGTGTTGGTGTTGGTGGCCGCCTCAATGTTGTTAACCTCCACTTGAGTAGCTGGAGGGTAAGACACGTTCTCCTCGAGAACAACTTGGTTGGTAGGGGGGTGTTGCAACACGTTCTTCTTATTCTCTTGGTTCTTCTTAGTCATCGGCTGATGCAGCCGGAATATCTTCAGCCATATTGGCTTCAGTCTCGGGGTTGTTCACAGTTGGAGAGGCTTCGGGAAAGACTTGGCGTAAAAGCGGTTGGCGCTCTTCTCCTTCTAGAACACTTGTGGAGTGACACTGGCCTTGGTCGCTGCGAAGCACTGCAAAATCTTGGCGGCAGCTTGTGGAGATGGAGTTGGTTGGGCCACAAAGTCTTCATCTTTAATCCTTTGGAGTGGTGACTTGAGTTGTGGGAGTAACGGTGTTTCTTCTTGTGAGGGAGTCTTGTGGGTGATCAGCCCATGAGTCATCTGAGCGGTTGGCGTCAATGGATGACCAATGCTGATTAGTTCGCTCTTCATAAGAACAGGCGATGATACCACGTTGTGCTCGATCTGAAGAAGGACTTCATCATCTTCAACATTGTCATGATGACTAATGTCTTCAGCTGCGGTGGGGTCAACAGCTGGAATGTCTTCAGCTTCAGGAGCCTCTGTGAAAGCAGGCTCATGAACTATCATTCGACATTCTTGTTGTGCAGATTCAGGACAAGCAACAGAAATCGGCTCGACTACAAGGGGCTCTGTGGGAGCATCCTGATCTCTCTTCTTGGTCTTGCGCTTCTTGGTGGGTGGAGCATCATCAGTGGTGTTCTTGGTCTTGCGCTTTCGGCCTTGGCTTGGCTGCCCTTGTCTTACGAAGCTCTGAAGCCCTTGTGGGGACCTTAGGCTTCACGCTGTCATCTTGGTGGGAAGACAATCAGAGTTCTTCCCGCTGGATGGTTCGATTTGGTCCACAGATGAAGCTATACAGCAGCAGCCATCTTAGGGTTGATGCCGGGATGCCCAAGTGCCTTGCGCTTCTCGGCTTCATTGTAGCTTGAACACACTTGGCGGCAAGAATCTTCATGCGCTCCACGAGAACCTTTGGCTTCATCCGTTTCTTGTGAAGCGCTTCCTTGAGCTCATGCGGCATGACCTTGAAGTTACTGTCGATATGCCATGCTGAGATTGGCCACATGCTTCTTGGGTGAGCCTTTTCATAATCGATCTTATGCTTCAGCTCAACAATTTTTGAGCAAGAGCCAGCTCGGGAGCAATGGCTCCATGGAAGGAAGGCAACTTAGGCCAATTGGAAGTTGCGGATCGTCAAAGCTGAGATTGGGGTGTCAAACCACTCATCAATGAAGTTGTTCAATACTTCCATGTCAAAGAGAGGCAAATCATTGAAGATTTCGCCTCTTGCTTGATCTTTATCGGCTGCTCAAGGCGTCATCGGCAAGATCGTCGTCACTTAGCGGATCAATGGCGTCATTCTCGTTCCTCGAGAACAGCGGCGGTCGAGAGCTGGACCCGATTGGAGTGCATAGGCTTCTTTTCTTCTTCTCGGACTTGGAGATCGTGAGAGATCTTGATTTGCTGGTGGTGCAAGAAGCGGTGGCGGAGGTTCACTCGTGAAGGTGTTAGTGCGAGGAAAACCGTCTCGAGGCTCATCCACGGCTGTCCCTTGAACCATAATGTGGTGATGAGACCTTCTAGGTTATAGAAGGGCCCAACAAGATTGGGTTCAACCGGCGTGTGCCACCGCACGAGGCGAAGGGCTGGATTGAAGTCTAATCCCGTGACTTCTTGTTTTCTTTGGCGAGTTCTTGGCAATGGAAGTTGCGCTTGAACAAATTGTCGTCCGCGACACCATAGCAATGAAGATGGGTGCGGCATCTGCGGGCTGTAGTCCTGCGGACCATGCAAGGGTAGAAGCCTTGTTCAATGGCTTCGAGCTACGGACCTGGGTGGAAGATTTTTGTACAAAATGTCTCCCCATGGTGGCTTGATGGCATTCTTCTCGGCATATTCCTAGGTCACGAACCTATACTTGTACCATTGTTACGCCCTATATCTTGAATCCATTGGATTCGGGTTTCATGATTGTAGTCCTCCTCGGGATCTGTCTTGTACAACTCATAGAGGTCGGAGGCAAATCTCTTGAGGTGTTCCCAGTGCTGTCTACCACCCTTCCTTGCGAGACTTCTCTGTTGCCATGAAGTGGCTTCAACCACTATCAAAGGCTTTGTCTGCTGGTTGAAGCAGGAGGCGGCTTGGGGAGAGTTGATGTGATGTTGTAAGGATTACGCAAATGAATGCAGACTATGAGAACCAAAGGGATTCTCCACGGACATGTACATGTGACATTAGAGATGCGAGGGAAGGGGAAGAGGTCATATGCATTCTCAAAAGATTTTGAAGATAAATCAGTTTAGAAGACATTGACCTCATAAGCGAAGACATTCACTTATATGTTGAGAGTTGGTTCCATATTTGTGCGAATCAAGAATAAGTACAAGTGAGGAATCTAACTATGTGTGAAGCATAAGTGAATATACTAGGCATTATATGAGATGCAGATAGGATAGATCCAAATTTGTGGAAGCGAAACCACTTTTGGTAAAAAGGATGAATCTATAGGATCAAAAGAGCCCGGTAAAAAAGCGTTTTAATTTACTACACAATGAACTGCTAGGCGGAGTAGAAGATGAAGCGAGCGGTTTGATCTTGTAATGCCCTAACTTGGCGACGGAGGACACCTCACGGTGACGGAAAAACGATGTCATGACCGGCGTGAGAGACGTCGGAGAGAGATCAGTGACATCTAAGCGCCCGTCCCGGCGTCGTCGAGAGCTAAGCGGTGGCGCTAGGGTTTGTCGAGTGGAGAGGTGGAAGAAGGATTTTGACTGCGATTGGGCGGGTATTTATAGGGAAAGGGAATGGCCTGGCGCAATTCATGCGAGTGCCCCTGGTGGTTCTCATCGAGGACACGTGGCAAACATACAACACATTGGGAGTGTCCCATGTTCCCCATGCACGCTGGGTATCGGATGGTCGTTCCGGCTTCTCCGGTGTCGAGCAATAAAATTGAACATTTAAAACAGCTTTAATGTTTGTCTCCGTATCTTTTTGCGACAAGGGCCTGAGAGAAGACATTGACAGGTTTCAACGAGAATGCACATCATTTGGATAGATAGAGTTTGAGGTAGAAAGCATATAGAGGTTGGTTCGATCACATTAGGTTAGTTCAAAAGATTCAAGCGAGAAGACATAGCTATAAGTGAATCTTTGTGAAGACGAGCACTAATATATGTATATATCGAATGCAACCAAATCAACACGGTGAAGATAATCATGAAGACAAGTTGAAATTGAACACAAACCAAATCGAAGACATAGCAAATGTAGCATCATGAGAAAAAACTTCAAAGCAGAAGAATTTGGTGGTGGCGTTACCCACCGTATAGGAAGTACTAGACCGGAGACCACGCACGCTTAATTATCGTGGCGCTCAGAAGTCAAATTCAGCGTTAATGTATTCACACTTAGAATGTAAGCCTTCCTTGATTGAAGATATACTTTACGTGTTGTTGCACATCTAAGTCATCATCATGCATAAGTGTTAGGATGTGTGCTGATCACGGGACATTTGAGGATTCAAGATATTTAGCTCACACGCAACTTGCAAAACCTTTTCATCCAAGGGCTTTGTGAAGATATCAGCAGTTGATCTTCACTGCTGGCGTGTATGATATCAATATCTTCCTTCATGACATGATCTACGAGAAAGTGATGGCGAATTTCAATATACTTTGTCTTGAGTCTTGAGTGGGTTGTTGGCAATCTTGATGGCGCTTTCGATGTCGCGATGAGTGGTACTTTTTTGAGATGGATGCCATAGTCCTTGAGTGTTTGCTTCATCCATAGAAGCTGAGTGCACAAGATCCGGCAACAATATATTCAAATTCGGTGAGTGAAGTGATACACATTACGCTTCTTTGAAGACCAACGAGACAAGTGATCGTCCCGAGAAAAGTGACATCGCTTTGATGTAGACTTGCGATCCACCTTGTCACCGACATAATCAGCATCAGAAATCAACTAGATCAAACTACGAGCCCTTTGGATACCATAATCCTAATGTTGGGCTGTAAGCCAAATATCGAAGAATTAGCTTCCTGACTAAGTGATGTGATTCCTTTGGTGCTTTGCTCAGAATCGAGCACACACATGCAAACACTAAGCATAATATCTGGCCTAGATGCACATAAATAAAGTAAAGAACCAATCATGGAGCGATATACCTTTTGATCGAACTCTTTACCATTGGCGTCAGGACCCAGACGACTCTTGGTTGGCATTGGCATCATGTAACCTTTGCAGTCTTGCATTCCAAACTTCTTCAGACAATCTTTGAGGTATTTCTCTTGAGATATGAAGATGCCATTTCTTTGCTGACAAATTTGAAGACCAAGGAAGAATTTCTGCTCACCCATCATGGACATCGATATTGCTCTTGCATCATGTGTCCAAATTCATCCATGTATTTTCTGGTTGGTGCAGCCGGGGTTTTTTTTTTTAAAAAACCACCATTTTTTTTTAAACCCATTTAAAACCCTTTTTTTTTTCCCCCCTTTTTGGGGAAACCCAAAAGGGGTTTTAAGGACCCCCCCTTTTTTTTGAAAACCAAGGTGTTTTAAAAAAAGGGGGAATTGGAAAATTTTTCCCTTTTTTAAAATTTTTTTTTTGGGGAAAGGGTTTGGGTTTTTTGGGAAATAAAGGGTTTGGGGTTTTTTTCCCCTGCAAAGGGTTCCCCCTTTTTTAAAAAATTTTTTTTTTGAAAAAATTTAAAATCCTTTTTTTTAAAAATTTTAAAAAAAATTTTTTAAATTTTAAAAAAAATTTTTTTTTAAAACCCCCCCCGGGCCCCCCGGGGGGGAAAAATTTTAAAAAAGGGGGGGGGCCCCTTTTTTAAAATTTTTTTTTTTTCCCAAACCCTTTCTTTTTTTTTAAAAGGGGGGGGAACCCAGCTTTTTTTTTTTAAAAACCCCCCCCCCAAAAAAAAACCCCTTTATTTTGTTTTAAAAATTTTTTTTTTTAAATTTTTTAGGGTTTTTTTTTTAAAAAATTTTAAAAAAGGGGGGGGGGGGGTTTTTCCCCCCTTTTGGCCCCCCGGGGGGGGGGGAAAAAGGGGAATTTGGGAAGGGGCCCGGGGAAAACCCCAATTTTCCTGGTTTCCCCGGGGGGGGTTTTTTCCCCCCTTTTCCCCCCGGGGGGGGTTTGGGGGAAAATTTCCCTTCCCTTCCCTTTAAAAACCCAAACCCCCCTTTTTTTTTCCCCTTTTTTTCCCCTTTTTATTTTTGGAAATTGTTTTCCCAAACGGGGCCCCTTTTGGCCGGTTTTTTTAAAAAAGGGGGGTTTTTGGACCTTGGGGTTCCCCCCCCCTTGGGGCCCCTTTTTAAGGGCCGGGCCCAACCCCAAAAAAGGGGGCCCCCCTTTTTCCCTTTTAAAAAAGGGGGGGGTTTTTGGTCTTGGGTTGGGGGGGAAAAAACCCACCTGGGTTGGGGGGGGGGGCCGGGGTTAAACCCCCTTTTCCCCCCCAAAAATTTTTTGGGTTGGGGGTGGTTTTTTGGGGGGTTTTTTTTTGGGGGGGGGAAAAAAAAACCCCCCGGGGGGTTTTTTTTTGAAAAAAATTTATTTTTTTTATTTTTAAAAAAGGGGGGTGGGTTGGGGCCCAAAAATTTAAAAGGGGTTTTTTTTTTCCCCCTTTTCCCGGGGGGGGGGGTTTTTTTTTGGGGGGGTTCCCCCCCCTTTTCCAACCCCCCAAAAACCCTTTTAAATTTTAAATTTGGTTTTCCCCTTTTTTTTTGGGAAAACCCCCCCTTTCCCCTTTTTCCCCCCAAAAAAATTTGGGGGGGGGGTTTTTCCCATTGGGTTTTTTCCGGGGAAAAAAGGGTTTTTCCCCCCTTTTTGGGTTTACCCCCCGGGGGGGGCCCTTAAAAGGAAAGGGAAAAAAGGGGGGGGAAAAAAAAAGGGGGTTTTAGGGGTCCCTTTTTAAAAAAGGGGGGGGGGGTTTGGGGGGGGAAAAAATAAAAAAAAATTTTTTTGGGGGGGGGGAAAAGGGGGAAAAAAAGGGGAAAAAGGGGGCCTTTTAAATTTTTGGGGGGGTTTTTTGGCCTTTAAAAAGGGGGTTTTTTTAAAGGGTTTTTTTTTTAAAAAACCCCCCCCCCCCCCTTTTTTGGGGGAAAAATTTTTAAACCCTTTTTAAAGGGGGGGGTTTTTTTTTTGGGGCCCAACCGGGCCCCGGGGGTTTTAAACCAAAAGGCCCCCTTTTTTTCCTTTGGGGAAAATTTGCCCCGGGGGGCCCCCAAAAAAATTTTTTTCCCAAGGGGTTTTCCCCTTTTCCCCTTTTCCTTTTTTTAAACCAAAAAGGGGGGGGCCCCCCTTTTTTTAAAAATAAAAAAATTTTTGGTTAAAAAAAAAAAAGGGGGGGGCCCCCCAAAAAAAATTAAAGGGTTTTTAACAAAAAACTTTTTGGGGGGGAAATTTTAAAAAAAAATTTTAAAAAAAATTTTTTGATTTTGGGGGAAAAGGAAAAAACCCCCCCAAAAAAGAAAAACAAAAAAAAGGGGAAAAAATTTTAAAAAAAATTTTTTAAAAGGGGGCCCAAAAAACCCCGGGGGTTTTTAAAAAAGGGGGAAAAAAAAAAAACCCCCCAAAAAAACCCAGGAAGAAAAAAAAAAAGGGGGTTTTTAAAAAATTTTGGCCTTTTTTTTTTGGCCCTTTTTGGGGGGGGGATTTAAAAAATCCCAAAAAAAAAAATTTTTTTTCCCCAATTTTTTAAATTTCCCCCCAAAAAAAAAAAAATTTTTTTTCCCCCCCCTTTGGGAAAGGGAAAAAAAAAAAGGGGGGGGGTTTTTTTCCCAAATTTCCCCCCAAAAAACGTGGTATCCTCGGAGGGCTTAGTTACCACATCGCGATTGAAGATATTGCAATAGTAGTAGCGATAGAACATTCGACAATGAAGTAGCATTATCACGCTCAAGGCATTTTAGACATGGTGGTTCAAATCCTTCTGGACGGAACTGATCTGTTGAGTGAAGTGACTCATTCTCTTATTGAAGATCTTCATGAGTCGCTCTCACTTTCTCAAGCTTTTGCTTCCTTTGAAGATAATCATAGGAGAGCTTTTCATGAGTTGTTGAGAGAGTTTCATGGCGACTTTCAAGTTCTCGGTACTTAACATGAAGATTTTTCGTCTTCAATTAAGGACTGAGAACGGGTCATTTCACCGTCCAATAGGTCATCGCTTTTATCTAACAGTTTTTGAGTATGTTCCATAGCTTTCTGTTGTTCCCATGCAATTTTAGCAAGTGTTTTGTAGCTGGGTTTGGATTCACAATCAGAGTCATCTTCACTAGATGTTTGAAAGTAAGCATCGCATGATTTTACCTTGGCACCACGTGCCATGAAGCAGTAGGTGGGAGCAGAGTCGTCCTTGTCATTAGCTTAAGCGTTGGTGACGGAGCCGTTGTCTTCAGTGTTGAAGATGGACTTGGCAACGTAGGCTGTAGCTAGAGCCAGACTTGCAACACCAGGGCCGGACTCCTCCTCAGACTCCACCTCCGCCTCCTCAGAAGCAGACTCCTCCTATGAATCCATCTCCTTGCCGACAAAAGCACGAGCCTTGCCAGATGAGCTCTTCTTATGAGATGAAGACTTGGATGAGGACTTGGAAGAAGACTTTAAGGATTTCTTCTTCTCCTTGTCATCAGAATCATATTCCTTGCTCTTCTTCTTGTTGTTGTTCTCATTGTCCCACTGTGGACCCTCAGAGATGTAGTGTCCAGGTTTCTTGCACTTGTGACATGTTCTATTCTTGTAGTCATGAGTGGAAGCTTCATCATTTCTTGAGCTGGATCGTGAAGAATTTCGAAGCCCTTTTTCTTAGTGAACTTCGGAACTTCTTCACAAGCATAGCAAGTTCCTTTCCAATGTCTTGGGATCATCGAGACTGCATGATTCTTCTTGGATGAGGAAACAGCTTTTGCTTTGAAGCACGAGTTTGGCGTAGTTGGGACCATAGATATCTCTTTTCTCAGATAGCTGGTACTCATGTGTGTTGAGCCTCTCAAGTATATCAGACGGATCGAGTGTCTTGAAGTCAGGGTGTTCTTGTATCATGAGGGCAAGGGTGTCGAACGAGCTGTCAAGTGATCTTAGTAGTGTCTTGACGATTTCATGCTTAGTAATCTCAGTGGCGCTGAGAGCACGAAGCTCATTTGTGATGTCGTGAGGCGATCAAGCGTGAGCTGGACATTCTCATTGTCGTTTCTCTTGCAGCGGTTGAAGAGATTGCGAAGAACACGATCCTTTGATCTCTCGGTTGAGGCGCCGTTGACCTTGGAAGCCGTCCGACTAACCGGCGTTTCGAGCACTCACGGCCATCTGTCCTTTGGTCGGATGACCACAGATGATGTTCTTGGCGGTAGAATCCAGTTGAATGAACTTCTTGACATCGGGGTGACACCTTCACGTCTTGGGACGCCATTCTTGACAACATACCGAGGTCGACATCAATGGCTTCAAGATGCATGCGCATCTTTTGATTCAATAAGGGATATTCAGCTCCATCAAAGCGGGCAAGTAGCGGAGACTTTGATTATCCTGCGATCGACATAGCTAAAACTCCGGTGGTTAAACGAATCACACGAACAAGGGAGTACCTTGCTCGATACCAATTGAAAGTGCTAGTTATCGACTAGAGGGGGGGGGTGAATAGGAGATTTTTATGAAAGTCTTCAAAACATGAAAGTTTTGAAGACAAACAATAGAAATGAACCTATTGATATGCAGCAGAATGTAGACTACACTAGGTATGCCATAGTCAAGTATTCAATGAAGTGAAAGTGCGAAGACTAATAGCAGCTAGGTAGTATGGATTAGGATGGAAGATGGTATGAAGCCAAACAACGATAGAAGTCACACAGTGAAGACAAATAGGTAAAGCAAACAAGCAATGTCTTCATGAAGACAAACTGTAAGTAAAGAGAGGGAGAGGGTAGAACCAGTCACTTGTTGAGGACACAGGATTTGTTGGACCAGTTCCAGTTGCTGTGACAACGTACGTCTCGGTTAGGGAGGCTGAGATTTAACTTAGAAGACCGCGCTTCACCTTATTCCCTTGAGCTAAGGACACCCATTCCTCGCCCATTTACTCGTAAGTCTTCATGGTAGACTTCCAAACCTTCAGACTTCGCTTCACCGGTGATCCACAATGACTCTTGGATGCTCGTAACACGACACCTAACCGGCCGGAGGATTCACATCCTCATGTGTAACAAGTCTTCGTGTCACGCGACGTAAAGACTTCAAGATGCCTAACACTCTTTGGCTCGGGTGTTTGGGCTTTGTCCTCGTAAGGATTTCTCTCTCAAAAGCTTCGAGGTGGGTTGCTCTCAAACGACAAAAGCCATGGACTAACTCGAGCAGCCACCAATTTATGGTGTAGGGGTGGGCTATTTATAGCCACTAGGCAACCGACCTGATTTGTCCTAAATGACCCGGTCACTAAGGAACCGACACGTGTTCCAACGGTCAGATTTCAAACACAGCGCAACTTTACTTGGGCTACAAGTAAAGCTGACTCATCCGCTCGATAAGATTTGCTCTCATTGTCTTCGCCAAAGACATAGGATTTTGGTTGAGCATCACTTCAGCCACTCTGACTTTGTTCACTGGGACCCCACTTAACAGTACGGTGGTTCCTACGACTCAACAAAGAAGAAAAGGAAACAATGAAACAACTAGGTGTTCGCGCTCCATAGTCTTCACGCAATGCCTTCTCTTGTCATAGTCTTCAATGTGAATATCTTCACATACCACCATCGCCCTCAATGTCTTCATACATTTTAGGGTCATCTCCGTAGGTAAACCGAATCAATGAGGGACTACTACCGTGTTATCCTGCAGTTCTCACAAACACATTAGTCCTCAACCAGGTTTGTCGTCAATACTCCAAAACCAACTAGGGGTGGCACTAGATGCACTTACAATCTCCCCCTTTTTGGTGATTGATGACAAACTGGTTGAAGTTTTCAATGGGGATAAAAGTATGTGAAATTGTAAAGGATAGAGGTATTGTCTTCGTAAGTAGCAAAAGGCTCCCCCTGAAGATGTGCATATAAGTAATTTGCTTTTGGAATGCAAATGCACATGGCAGGTTGTACTTGTGGAGATCCTCTTCAACTTATGAAGACAATTCATCATGCATGATTTGATATAACAAGGATAATGACATGCATAATGAGAAATGGACGTCTGCAAAATGACTAAGTGCAGAATTTATCATCGCACATGCATAATTTATCACCGCATCACAGAATAGCAAACAAGTAGCAGACGACCATCAAGTTTAAGTGTTACAACTCAAAGAACCAACTGTATCAAAAGCGAGAGTTGTAAACACTAGGCAAAATATAAAGCAACCGCCCATATGGACCCGCTTGAAGACTATCAACTCATATGTTTCTCCCCCTTTTGTCAGTAAGGACCAAAAAGGTTTGAAGACATAGAGCCTCTACTCGTTGCCAGAAGGAGTAGGAGAGGATGTAGGGTTGGCGTCGGGGTTTGGCGGTGCAGACGAACTTGGTGCAGTGTCGATACGCGCAGAAGTTGGAGGAGGTGAAGTGGCATCATCTTGATCATCGATTACTCTGGCATTCACCGTTGCAGTGGAGGAGGAACAATCAGAGTCTTCAAGAGACGGAGTTCGACGCAAGACTGTATTCCTTGGAGGAGTGGAGTCAAACTTGAATCTTTTAGTGAATCCATCGTCTTGAAGATCTGCTTCAGCACTGAGCAATGTCAAACTCTTCCATGACCTCCGACAGGTTTCATGTGTAACAAAGGCATTCTTGGTGGCAAGATTGCGAATACGATTGCGTCCACCAAGAGGCTTTGCATCTGCTGCTTCACCATAAGTGATGTTTATCGTATCTATAATTTTTATTGTTCCATGCCAATATTATACAACTTTATTCTGTCAAAAAATATTATACAACTTTCATATACTTTTGGCAACTTTTTATACTATTTTGGGACTAACATATTGATCTAGTGCCCAGTGCTAGTTCATGTTTGTTGCATGTTTTATGTTTCAGAATATCCATATCAAACGGAATACAAGCGGGATAAAAGCGGACGGAGAATATTTGTGGAATATTTGAAGAATTCGGAAGTAGAATCAAGCGAGGCGGTGCCAGGTGGCCACGATGTAGGCGCCCCTCGCAGCGCCCGACCTCGTGGGCCACCGTAAGGCGGTTGATGCCCTTCTTGACCATAGAAAGCTAATTTTGGGAAAAAATCACGCGAAGGTTTCAATCCAATCGATTACGGATCTCCATATATATCTGAAAGCGGTGAAAGGCGAGAATAGAACGCAGAACGAGAGAGCGAGAGACAGATCCAATCTCGAGGGGCTCTCGCCTCCCACACCATGGAGGCCATGGACCAGGAGGAAACCCTTCTCCCATCTAGGAGAAGGTCAAGGAAGAAGAAGAAGGAGGGGCTCTCTCCCTCGCTTCCGTGGAGCCGAAGCGCCAGCGGGCCATCATCATCACCGATCTTCACCAACACCTCCGCCATCTTCACCAACATCTCCATCACCTTACCCCTCTATCTATAGCGGTCCACTCTCCGCAACCCACTGTACCCTCTACTTGAACATGGTGCTTTATGCTTCATATTATTATCCAATGATCTGTTGCCATCCTATGTTGTCTGAGTAGATTTTCGTTGTCCTATCGGTGGTTGATGAATTGGTATGATCGATTTAATTTGCTTGTGGTTATGTTGTTGTCCTTTGGTGCCCATCATATGGCTGCTGGATCACACCATAGGGATAGTTGTATGTTGATAGGACTATGTATTGGAGGCAAGAGTGACTGAAGCTTCAACCTAAATTGATGCATACGGGATTGGAGGGGGACCAATATATATTATTGCTATGGTTGGGTTTTACCTTAATGAATGTTAGTAGTTGCGGATGCTTGCTAATAGTTCAATCATAAGTGCATAGAATTCCAAGTCAGGGATGACATGCTAGGAGTGGCCTCTCCACATAAAACTTGCTATCGGTCTAGTAAAGTAGTCAATTGCTTAGGGACAATTTACGCAACTCCTATCGCCACCTTTCCACACTCGTTGTACTAACTTTATTGCTTATTTATCTAACAACCCCTAGTTTTTATTTACGTGCTCTTTATTTTCTTGCAAACCTATCCAAAAAGACCTACAAGTCTTGAGTTTCATACTTGTTCTCGTAAAGCGAGCGTTAAGCGTGCGTAGAGTTGTATCGTGGTCGATAGAACTTGAGGAATATTTGTTCTACCTTTTGCTCCTCGTTGGGTTCGACACTCTTACTTATCGAAAACTGTTGCGATCCCCTATACTTGTGGGTTATCAAGACGTTTTTAAGCGCCGTTCTGGGAGCAATAGCGGGGTGAATATTCTCGTGTGTGCTTGTTTGCTTTATCACT